>CAUYRT010070490.1:0-13337 GCA_963574885.1 Lepilemur ruficaudatus | reverse complement strand
GATCGCTCAAGGTCAGGAGTTCGAAACCAGCCTGAGCAAGAGTGAGACCCCGTCTCTACTATAAATAGAAAGAAAGAAATTAATTGGCCAACTAAAGATATATATAGAAAAAGTGAGCCGGGCATGGTGGCGCATGCCTGTAGTTCCAGCTACTTGGGAGGCTGAGGCAGAAGGATCGCTTGAGCCCAGGAGTTTGAGGTTGCTGTGAGCTAAGCTGACGCCACGGCACTCACTCTAGCCCGGGCAACAGAGTGAGACTCTGTCTCAAAAAAAAAAAAAAAAAAAAAAAGAAACAAACAACTGACATGAGAACAATAATCAGATAACACAACACTGCCAAAATAAACAAACAAATAAAAAGATATAAAAAATATTTTAACAGTACCTTTTGTCAATGCCAAATGCCAACTGGTTGATAACTCCACGTATTTTTAGTAATAGAGCTTCTGATTTACTGGTAAACTGAAAAAAAAAAATCAGGAGAATAAATTACATGCTTTGTTTTCAAATCACAGAAACATAAACATATTTACCTAACATAAATATGGCTTTGAATAAGTACAGATTGCAGAGAGAATTACTAGCTACTTGCCCAGCAAATACTTCTCAGTAGACAAAACCTGAATAAAGAAACCTTGATAAATTTGTTTTAACTCATTCTTCAAACTTCATGAATGCATGATGTGGAGAGGACTTGTCTTTATGCACTAATCATTTCAGCTACTCACACAAATTGGTCATAATTATAGTCAAAGAATTCCTTAAAAATGTACGTATGTATGTGTGCTTATGTGGCATGTGTATGTGTGTGAAAACATACTCTTATTGTTGTCTAAAAGAAAATTTTCCAAAATGCAATTGGGTTGGTTAGAAAATAAGAGGTATACATCAAAAGTAACTTTTCTATCCAGGGGCATATTGCTGCCTTCAAAGCAGTGAATGTAGCAGCTGCAGACTGGTCCAACAATACTGATACTCACTAAAATGATTTTTAAACTTCTCTTTTGAATTGCCTTTGGAGCCTGAAAAATAAGCTACTGAGTATTTTCAGTAGTAATATATAATTAGGGGACCATGACCAGAACATAATGGAGAATGAAAGAGGAGGTACTATTAATAATTAAGCTGTGACATCAGGTGAAAACCAGGACATATGGTTACCTGACTAGATTTGATTTTGGGAATATTATACCAGAAGTCATTCAGAGCCACATCAAAACGACTAAGATGTATAAAAGGGGGGAAAACAACCTTGAACTGAATCAAAATGTAATTATGAAGGAAAGATATCAATGTTATGGTTCCAATGGCAATTTCACAAGATAAGCTTCATTTTGGAATAAGAACAGGCTCCCAGAGAAAGTATTCCAAGAATATACATGTGAATATGTAAGATCTTATACATTTATTTTAAAGAAAGTATTGAAATAATTTTAATGCTTGTACAGAGATAATGTTTAAAAAATATATACAGATTAATTGAATTTAAAAAATACAACTGGCCAGGCACAATGGCTCATGCCTGTAAACCTAGCACTCTCGGAGGCCGAGGAGGGAGGATCGCTTGAGGCCAGGAGTTTGACACCAGCCTGAGCAACAGCGAGACGCTGTCTCTACAAAAAAATTGAAAAATTAGTTGGATGTGGTGGTATGCACTTGTAGTCCCAGCTACTCAGGAAGCTGAGGCAGGAGGATCACTTGAGCCCAGGAATTTGAGGCTGCAGTGAGCTATGACAACCATGCCACTGCACTCTAGCCAGGGCAACAGGGCAAGACTCTGTCTCCAAACAAACAAACAAACAAAAACCTGCTCTGCTTAACTTTATTTTCTTTGTGGGAAAGGAAAAAAATTCATGACAAATGTATTTCATACAATGTAGAGTAGGGCTGGGAGAACATCAGAAGTTTTCTAGGCCAGGCATCGTGGCTCACACCTGTAATCCCAGCACTTTGGGAGGCTGGGGCAGGAGGACCAGCCTGGGCAATGCAATGAGACCCCGTTTCTAGAAATAAAAGAATAAAAAATTAGCTGGGTGTGGTGGCATGTACCTGTAGTCCCAGCTACTTGGGAGGCTAAGGCAGGAGGATCTCCTGAACCCAGGTATACAGTAAGCTATGATCAGGCCATTGTACTCTAGCCTGGGTGACAGAGTGAGACCCTGTCTCTAAAAAAAAAAAAACAAGGAAATTTTCTAACCCAACCCCTCAATCTGCTGCATCAATCACCTCTAAAACATCCTCCACAAATAGCTGTAGATCTTCTACTTGAGCAAAGTCAATGCTTGAGAACTCACCTGTCAACTCATTCTGTTTTTAGATAATGGTAGCATCAGAAAGATCTTTCTTATTTTGAATAAACTTTTTCTATTGGTTATTTTTCTTGACTCTAGGAGAACAAAGAATAAGTTTAATCTCTTTTCCATGGAACAGTCCTTCAACTGGTTAAAGAGAGTGATCACATTTTATTTATTTATTTTTATTTATTTTTTTGAGACAGAGTCTCACTCTGTTGCCTGAGCTAGAGTGCCATGGTGTCAGCCTCGCTCACAGCAACCTCAAAATCCTGGGCTCAAGCAATCCTACTGCCTCAGCCTCCTGAGTAGCTGGGATTACAGGCATGTGGCACTATGCCCACCTAATTTTTTCTATATATTTTTAGTTGTCCAGCTTATTTCTTTCTACTTTTTTAGTAGACAGGGTCTCGCTCTTGCTCAGGCTGGTCTCAAACTCATGAGCTCAAACAATCCATGTGTGTTGGCTACCCAGAGTGCTAGGATTACAGGCGTAAACCACCGCACATGGCCTAATTTTAGATGATATTATACTGGTCTTCATATATCATAATATTAAGTTCCCTACCATCCTGGTAGCTCTCCTCTGTATCTGGTCCTACTTATCAATATTCTCCTGGTTTTGTTTTATTAACTTTATTATTCAGAATATTGAATCAATATTCTCCACTGAAGTATAAAGGATCAACTATAGTACTAGAAAAAACCTGCTAAATATCATGGAATCTCGCAAAGCAGTAGCCGACTAACTTTCTCCCTTAAATGGGGTAGAGGGTAAGAGCAGATGCAAAATTGAATGATGGCACTTTGATAACATTGGCTATATTCTTCTTGGTTCAGAAAGCTAGAAAGGCCTTATGTTTCCTTGGGTGGTCCTGGAGTACTCCACTAACCCAACCTCTGTTTCCTTTGAAAACTGAGATGAAGTGCTTCTCAGATCCTTTCCTTGGTCCCTGATCTTCTAGGGTCTTCGGAGCATGGGTAATCCCAGGCCTGCCACGGCCTGTGTTGACCTGACTTCATCTACATTTTTAATTGTAAAACCA
Source organism: Lepilemur ruficaudatus (assembly GCA_963574885.1). NCBI lineage: Eukaryota > Metazoa > Chordata > Mammalia > Primates > Lepilemuridae > Lepilemur > Lepilemur ruficaudatus. The sequence continues at coordinate 10,000 of CAUYRT010070490.1, read as the reverse complement.
GATTGGACCCTGACTGCTCTTCAAGTATGATCTGTTCCTAAAAAAATACAGGGATTTCCCTTAGCTAACTTTAACCAGAATTAAATGTGTGGCCTTACCTAGTGGCAAAAATAAGAAATTGCAAGGTTGTTGTCTCTCTACCCTGGATGAGTCATTCACTTTAAATTTCCCATATTTTTTCAAAATATTAATAGTAAACAAGAATATTTTCCAAAGTACTCTGTCAGTCAACCTAATACATAAGCAAATATAGTTCAAACATAAAAGGTATTTATTTTTAAGAAAATACATAATGAAATGTATTTGGAATGTTCTGAACAGTATGAGAATCGAAAATACATATTGTAGATATTACTTTCAGTCATAACATCCTAGCCATGAAGGCAAGGGCTAGACCATGTTGTCTCTAGGTTCATCTGAGTGCTTTGATTTGGAGGAAAAAAGAGACCATTCAATAATCATTCAAATGTGAAGGAAGTATTTTTTTTTTTTTGAGACACAGTCTCACTCTGTTGCCTGGACTAGAGTGCCATGGTGTCAGCCGAGCTCACAGCAACCTCAAACTCCTGGGCTCAAGTGATCCTCCAGCCTCAGCCTCCCAAGTAGCTGGGACTACAGGCATGCGCCACCATGCCCAGATAATTTTTTCTATTTTTAGTTGTTTGGCTAATTTCTTTCTATTTTTAGTAGGGATGGGGTCTCGCTCTTGTTCAGGCTGGTCTCGAACTCTTGAGCTCAAGCAATCCTCCTGCTCTGCCTCTGCCTCCAGAGTAGCTGGGACTACAGGCATATGCCACCACACCTGGTTAATTTTTCTATTTTTTTGTAGAGATGTGTCTCTCTTTTACTTAGGCTGGTCTCAAACTCTGGGCCTCAAGCGATCCTCTCCACTGGGCCTCCCAAAATGCTAGGATTACAGGTGGAAGCCACCAAGCATGGCCTAAATAGTACTTTTTAAAAGTAAAAACAATAACAACACATTGTTAAAGTTTTTGTTTGTTTTTCTTTCAAGGGGATACAATTCTCATTTTTATGGAGAAACTAAAAATAAATAAATAGATCACCAATTTATCTCTTTAAGATTGATTGGGGTTTATGGAGATAAGCAATTTAGAACTTCTGTCCCAAAGAAAGGGTAGGCCATCTTAGCAGTATATATTCTACAGATGCATTAGCAAACACTCTGTAAGAAAAGGTCTTTGACAATGGGAAAGGAAAGGAGGGGACTATGTGCATTAGGAAAAGCATTTATTATTCATAGCTGTGATTTTTCCAAATTTGGACCTGTCCATTCAAGCCTGAAGGATAGGAAATATACAAACCATTAATGATGCTCCATAATAATGTGCAACAAATCGAAGTGTCTTGCATATTACTTTTCTCTTCTCAGAGTCAAAATCCTGTAGAAAAAAGAAAAAAAACAAGTAGAGAGAACTGAGTATCTGTAGCAGGAAAATGCAAATTATTACATGTAGAAATAGATTATTTATTTTGTTAAACCTATCCTGAGGAGTAGGATTCCATTACCTTGCTATTTGTTTCTGTAAAGAGTTGAACAATAGCTGCAGCCTTCAAGAGCTACAGCTATCAGATCTTTGTTTAAACACTTAGCTCAACAGAATTTAGATATAAGCACACATTTTATATTGTGGAATACCCCGAAGATTCTGACAAGCAAAGACAGAGAAAGTAATTTTCTATTTTCTTCAATTTAAAAGTTGGAAAATAAGTCTTATTCCTTGATGACTAGGTTGAAGATTCATTTTCTAAGTCTTGTGCCTTATCCTCATTTTAATCACTGTATTCATTTTCTTTACCTATTTTCTCTGTTTCAACTATATCTTCTTTTCCAAAATCTTTACGATGTGTGACTCCTTACCCTATCCCTTCCAGAGTCATTTTCTTATTTCATCATTATTTTTGTACCTCCCCCATAAAAGCATAACTATGCATATACAAACAAACCAGCTAGAAGTGGAAGAGCTTACCTGAAAAATATCATATTTACTTCCAATTATGACCAGAGGTATTGGAAATGGGTCAATTAATTCACGATCCTGTTAATAAATATATTTCATTGATTTATTATAATTGTTTATTGCTATGTGCTCAGCAATTTCTATTTACTTCCAAGAATATTCCACTTTCAGTCTCTTCTATTGATGTTGACTTTGTTTGCTTGACATACAATTTGTTCTAATATTTAACTTTCACTTACTAAGCTATATTTCTTAAGTATAAAACTACAAACAGCAATTCCCTAAATTACTATAGTATTTATTCTTTTCATTTTTTTCTGCCCTTTTATTTCCTTATATAACATATTATCTTCCTGAGGTTTTTTTTTTTTCTATGTTATGTTAACTGTTTGTTGCAATAGCATTTAAATGGCATGGATTTGTTTTGTTCCAATATTACCTATGGAAAACACATTCTTATAAACCATGGGCAATATAAATGCTGTTCTTAGCTTTCTAGATGATGATGTTTATGATTGTATTTAAAGAACTTATGTTACCATCACAGCAACTTTATAATTTAATAAGTTGTCAGATGATCAAAAGATACTGAATATGTGACAGGCCCTAAATGAATGTAAAATACAGAGAGAGTGGCAACAAAAGCTATCAAAACTCTACTCTTTGCTTAAATTTGTAGCTTCATCTAGTCCTTGCCAGGTGAGTTTTATACAGTCTGTTTTCTTATATTCATTAAAAAGAGATTATAAAATCAATATCAAACTACTACTTTAAAACTCTATTTCTTTGATTGGTGTAATATGCCCTAATAATCACAGTAGATGTCTGTTACCAAAAGTTTGGTACTTGTCCCCAAGGTAAATGAAGAATAAGGACAAGTGGCTTGAGTAAAAGGAAAGAGAAGTTTATTAATATGCTGGCAAATGAGGAGAATGGCAGATTCTCTTTTTTTTTTTTTTTTTTTTGAGACAGAGTGTTGGTCTGTTGCCCTGGGCTAGAGTGCAGTGGCATCATCATAGCTCATTGCAGCCTCAAATTACTGGGCTCAAGCTATCCTCCTGCCTCAGCCTCCTGAATGGCTAGAACTATAGGCATGCCACAATGCCTACTAATTTTTCTAATTTTAGTAGGGATAGGATCTCACTCTTATTCAGGCTGGTCTCGAACTCCTGAGCTCAAGTGATCCTTCCACCTTGGCCTGTCATAGGGCACTAGGGACTAGTTTCTTGGAAGACAATTTTTCCACTGATGGGAAGGCGGGGATTGCGGCGGAGGCGGGTTGGGGGATAACTGGGGAGGTGCACAAAGCTCAGGCGGTAATGCAAGCTGATGGGGAGCAGCTGTAAATACAGATGAAGCTCACCTGCTGCTCACCTCCTGCCGTGCAGCCAGGCTCCTAAGTTTCATGGAATACAATTTTCCATTGTGGGGGGGGCAGTAGGGTGGGGGTAGGGATTGTGGTGAGGCAGACCTCAGGTGATGTTTCCTGCCCCAATGCTTCAGGGGTTGGGGACTGCAGTCTTCAAAAACCATTGTCCCCCCAGCCACCGCTTTAAACAGAAATATAGGGTTTTTAAAGGGTTTTCAGCTTCAGACTATTGCTATTTAACTATAGCATCTCCGATGAAGACGATCTCATGATCTCTGTCCAGCTAATTCTGTTGAGCCACCTCCCATGGTTTAAGGTACTAGAAAACAAAGAACACTCTTCTGCCCCATTAATTACTGGCAAGGGCAGAAATGCAGGTCTTTTTTTTTTTTTTGGAGACAGAGTCTCACTCTGTGCCCAGGCTAGAGTGCCGTGGTGTCAGCCTAGCTCACAGCAACCTCAAACTCCTGGGCTCAAGCGATCCTCCTGCCTCAGCCTCCCGAGTAGCTGGGACTACAGGCATGTGCCACCATGCCCGGCTAATTTTTTCTATATGTTTTTAGTTGGCCAATTAATTTCTTTCTATTTATAGTAGAGACGAGGTCTGGCTCTTGCTCAGGCTGGTCTCGAACTCCTGACCTTGAGCCATCTGCCTGCCTCGGCCTCCCAGAGTGCTAGGATTACAGGCGTGAGCCACCGCACCCGGCCTGCTTCTCAGATATTTTGAAATAAAATATAATGATCAGGCCAGGCGCAGTGGCTCATGCCTGTAATCCTAGCATTCTGGGAGGCCGAGGCGGGTGGACTGTTTGAGCTCAGGAGTTCGAGACCAGCCTGAGCAAGAGCAAGACCCCGTCTCTACCAAAAATAGAAAAAATTAGCCGGGCATGGTGGCACATGCCTGTAGTCCCAGCTACTCGGGAGGCTGAGGCAGACGGATTGCTTGAGCCCGGGAGTTTGAGGTTGCTGTGAGCTAGGCTGACACCACAGCACTCTAGCCAGGGCAACAGAGTGAGACTCTGTCTCAAAAAGAAAAAAACAAACGAACAAATAATTAAGTAAATAAAATAATGATCAGACTATTAACAGATGTTGGCTGGCTGATCTGTTCCAAAACTAAAGGGATCCCTTCAAGAAAGAGAAACCACATAACAGCTTGAATAGGGAGAGTTTAATATAAAGAACTATTAGGCTGGGCACAGTGGCTCATGCCTGTAATCCTAATATTTTGGGAGGCTGAGGCAGGAGGATCGCTTGAGCTCAGTAGTTCAAAACCAGCCTGAGCAAGAGTGAGACTCCACCTCTACTAAAATAGAAAAATTAACCAAGCACAGTGGTGCACACCTGTAGTCCCAGCTGCTCAAGAGGCTGAGGCAGGAGGATCACTTGAGCCCAGGAGTTTGAGGTTGCTGTGAGCTATGATGACGCCACTGCATTCTAGCCCATGCAATGGAGCGAGACTCTGTCTCAAAAAAAAAAATTATTAATTATAACAAGAAGTTGGAGTAACAAGGGATTGGCTAGCTCAAATTACAGGTTACTCTAAGTATATAAGAAGAGCAGGTATAAGGAGCAGCCACTACCCCTAGGCTGAGAGAGAGTACTCGAGAAAGAGCCCCAGCCATCCACTCACTCACCCTCAGGGCTGAGTCCTTATTGAAAAGGACACAGCTATTGTTCACTGGATGGCAGAGAAGTTATTGTGCTGCCACACCAGTGGAACTTGCTGGAAATCCTCCTTCAGTGCCAGGGAAAGTATGAAGTGGTGTCTCATTGAGGCACTCTGCTACAAAACTGTCTAAAGAGCCAGGTGCTGGAGAAAGCGACCAGCCTCGGTGCCCTGCAGGAGCTGGGCATTGGAGAAACAGGGCCTAGCACTAGCGATACCACTAGTGATACAGGAACCTGGTACTTAAAAAACTGCCCCTGTGTATAAGTCAGCGTTCTCCAGAGAAACAGAACAAACAGGATGCGTGTATATAAAGATAGCGATTTATTTTAAGGAACTGACTCATGATTGTGGAAGCCGGAAGTTAAAAATCTGCAGGGTAGGCCAGCAGGCTGAAGACCCAGGGGAGAACCAATGTTGCAGTTCAAATCCAAAGGCCACTTGCCAGCAGAATTCTCTCTTGCATGAGGAGATCAGTCTTTGTTCTATTCAGGCCTTTAAGCGATTGGATGAGGCCCACCCACATTATGGAGGGTAATCTCCTTTAACCAAAATTCACCGATTTAAATGTTAATTGCATCCAATAACACCCTCACAAAGACGTCCAGAATAACGTTTGACCACATACATGGGCACCATGGCCTAGCCAAGTTAACATAAAATTAACCATGATACCATGCACTAGAGAAGTTGCATGTGCTGCAAGAGCCAGATGCGGAGAAATTGCCCATGCTGCAGGAGGTGTGTTCTAGGGAAGCCGAGCATGCAGCAGGAGCCAGACCCTACAGAAGCCACATGTGCTGCACAACCTGGCACCAGAAAAACTCTCCACACTGTGAGAGCTACCCAAACAGGCACACGGGAACCAAAAAGGAAAATCCCTTCCTCCCGCAATGTCTCTCCAGCACCCTGAACTTACAAAGTGTAATATTGTGCCAGCTGGCAAGGGACAAATGTTTAAAGGGCCCATATCCATTTCACAGAGCAGACAATGAAGGGTGAATTTGGAGCTGAGAGGCAAAAACTTGATAGCTGGTACAGATACCATATATCCCCTTGTTTGTTTACTGTTTTCAACAAGACCAACATTACCTGTATCAGACTGTTTTTCAGACTAGAGGAATATATTGAGAATCTTGAAACTAATAAAGACTCCAAAGAGTATAATAAGGCCATGTTTACTTGCATTACACGTAAATCAAATAAAAATACACTGACTAGACCAATAGCTTTGAAGAACACATGAGGAAAAATATTCAGTATCACTACATAGTGCTAAAAAAAAAGACTTTCAGTTATCACACTTTTAGGTGAAAGAGATTTGCTCTTTAGAGGTGACACTGAAGAGTGGCATTTTTCAAATAATAGAAATTTCATTAAAAGCATCAAAGTAATTGCTAAACTTGATTCATTTTTGCAAGAGCAGTTGAGAAAATGTCAAAATGGAAAAAATGACTTATTTATCCATAACAGCATACAAAGAATTAATCACACTAATGAGAAAAACATGTGCAAAAATGAGACAGTAAGTCAAATAAACAAGACACCATATATCACTCCACGATGCATGAAAATTCTGATTAGTTGATGATTATTGTGCACAATCATATTGTAAAAACAAAGAAAAAAGCAATCTTTTACTTTTTCGCCATCTGAAAACCATGAATCTGAGTTTATTCAAAAGTGAAAGAAGTACTTGACATTTTTAACCTGTCGCAAACAACATGCTCTGGTCCATCACATGACAACAGTTGGTCTGAAAGGTGAGGACAAGGGCTACAAGCCTCCTCTTGAGGCTAATGAGTGAACGGAATGTGCGGCTTGCAGAGCTCATTCCCTGCGTCCTCTTCAGAGAAAGGTGCCTCCCCTATATCTAAGGCTGTTCACTACTTTTGCATTTGGCAACAGTTACGTGATTCATTTTTGGTTCTTCTTATAAATGAAGTACTTTAAACACATGCCAGCTTGAATTTTAGTTTGAAAAATCTAAGTATGATGAGATGGCCCTCCCATAATAAAGCTGCCTAAGCCTTGCAACAGGGATACAAGGACATTTCAAGGACTCAAATATATTTTTGAAGATTCAGAAAAGAAACTTGAGCAAGATCCAAAAAGTTGAGAAAAGCTGAGAGTGCCTTTTAAACTATAATTTGGGAAAACATTTTACAGCATGTCAATATAATAAATGATAAATTACAGATTTAGATGGGCATAGATTTATTTACTAAAAAATCTAAGACAAAAATTCAGATTAAAAATTAGGGGTGGCCAACTTGGCCAGGTATGGTGGCTCATACCTGTAATCCTAGCATTCTGGGAGGCCAAGGCAGGAGGCTTACTTGAGCTCAGGAGTTCAAGGCCAGCCTGAGCAAAAGCAAGACCCTGTCTCTACTAAAAACAGAAAAATTAGCCAGGGGTTGTGGTGCGGGCCTGTAGTCCCAACTACTCAGGAGGCTGAGATGGGAGAATTGTTTGAGCCCAGGAGTTAGAGGCTGCAGTGAGCTATGATGATGCCACTGCACTCTAGCCCAGGCAACAAGATGGAATATTGAAACAAAAGCAAAAAAGAAAAGAGGATAAATCAGCATAAATTGTTCTGACATTGAGAATCATAGTGTAAAAGAAATAATTTCAGATCATACCAAAAGCAGTAGTTCAATAAGAAAAAGAAATAAAATTTTAAATATAAATAAACATGATGCTCTTGGATTATGTATGAAGCTACTGCCACGGTCATTGACAATATACCAGTGTTAGGTGTCTTCTGCCAGAGAAGGCCTGGGTACTAAGAGTAAATAAATAAATAAACAGAGTGTCTTCACTTTTAAACTATTTAAGGTTAAGTTTTATGAAAACTTAATATGCCCTGAAATCTTATAGATCGTATGTGAAAGAAACCTGGTACATTTTTTCCTAACTTGGCCATAATTGTAAAAATTTATATGACATTACGTAACAAGTTGTGAAGCTAAAAACATAATCTTTTCTAAACTATCAGTAGCAAAAAGTAATTCAGTCAATAATATCAGAGGAAAGACTGAATTTTCCTTCTAGTCTCTATATAGGAAATGATTTTACAAAATGGCTGCTATATGAAGCAAAGATCACAGGGCCAAGAAAGCATTAAAAAAATAAATATACACTTGTCACCCAATTAATAAGAATATTACCATTTTCCTAGCTTGTGCAGTGTTTGTGGTATTTGTCAACATTTTGAAATTTGTCATTTGCTATATCCCTTTTCTCAGTCTAAGTAAAAATTCACTTTGGTGTTTAATTTTGCATTGGTGATTTTGTATTCTTTTTCTGAAAGGTGGTCCCCTAAAAAGGTATCAGGGCCCACAACCTCTATATCTGGCCCTCACACTCTTAACACATTTTCGCTTTGCTTATGCCATGCCCTCTGCCTGGCATTCCCTTTCACCTCTTCTCTGCCTGGAAAATTCACTTTTTTTGTTTGTTTGGCTTTGGGGTGGGGGGGGAGGTTTTTGTTTTTTGTTGTTTTTTTTTTTTTGAGACAGAGTCTCACTCTGTCTTCTGGGCTAGAGTGCCGTGGAGTCAGCCTAGCTCACAGCAACCCCAAACTCCTGGGTTCAAGCAATCCTTCTGCCTGTCTCCCAAGTAGCTGGGATTACAGGCACATGCCACTACATCTGGCTAATTTTTCTATTTTTAGTAGAGACAGGGTTTCATTCGCTCAGGCTGGTCTCGAACTCCTGACCTCAAGCAATGCTCCTGCCTCAGCCTTCCAGAGTGCTAGGATTACAGGCGTGAGCCGCCCCGCCTAGCCTGCCTGGAAAATTCTTAACCCTCTTCAAAACCCGATTCAAAGGTCACCTCCTCCATGAAGCCTTCCCTAGCTATCTCAAGAAAATAGAGTTCTACACTGCCCCTCTTTCCTCACTCCAGGACACCACAGCACTTTTTTAGTCCTCCTTGGCCCTCCCTTAAGGCGCTGGAATCACTGCTCTGCAGCAGCCTCCCCCAGCCAGACAGCAAACTCCAGGACAGGCACTAGGATGTCCCCACCCACAACTGAAGGTCACAGAGAACCTGTGCGTGGGGTGCAGTAAGGGCCACCAGGTCATAGAGGGATGGGACTGGGGCTAACACACTGGCCCAGGAGCCCAGAGTGCAGGGCTCTAACCCCCTGTGTGACCCCGGGCAAAACCCGTATTTCCCTTGTTTGAGAAGTGCTTGTCTTCTTATCCCTCAAAGAGAAAGGAAGTGCCTGCTTCACAGAGATAATGGATATGAAAGCACCTGGAAAGGTAGAATGTAGGGGGTGGTTGTATTATTATTGTGGACAGATTCAGGTTTGCTTGACGAGACATTGAGTGAAATCCTGTGACTTTGAATCGCAAATCTCCCCCACCAGGCACACCCCAGCTTATGTGTGCTGCAATTTCAGCTTCCACGGGGTGTAACAGCAGCTAGATTAAAAGATTTGTGTCAACTGCACAATGGGAAGGAGGCACCCACGCCCCAAATATCCCTGAGGCCAGAGCCCAACCGTCAGGTGGACTTTACTTCCCGGATCACTGTTGGCAGAAGGGACATGGGGTTCCCAGCTCATGCCCGAGCCCCTTCCTCTCCCACAGTCCAGCCCACTCATCACAATGAAGGTAATAAGTGCTTCTCCTCTCTGCACTGAGCTCCACCCTGGAAATACTGCCAGCACCAACATCCACCGTTGACTGTTTGTTGACTTCTCACCCTCACTGAAAAAGATAAAATTCTACCGACACAAATCCCGCCCAAGATCTGCTTTCCTTTTTTTTTTTTTTTTTTTTTTTGAGACAGAGTCTCACTCTTTTACCCAGGCTAGAGTGCTGTGGCATCAGCCTAGCTCACAGCAACCTCAAACTCCTGGGCTCAAGCGATCCTTCTGCCTCAGCCTCCCGAGTAGCTGGGACTACAGGCATGTGCCACCATGCCCGGCTAATTTTTTCTATATATTTTAGTTGGCCAATTAATTTCTTT
>CAUYRT010070489.1:0-60153 GCA_963574885.1 Lepilemur ruficaudatus | reverse complement strand
AAGCAATCCTCCTGCCTCAGCCTCCTGAGTAGCTGGGACTACAGGCATGTGCCACCATGCCTGGCTAATTTTTTCTATATATTTTTAGTTGGCCAATTCATTTCTTTCTATTTTTAGTAGAGACAGGGTCTCACTCTTGCTTAGGCTGGTTTCAAACTCCTGACCTTGAGCGATCCGCCTGCCTCGGCCTCCCAGAGTGCTAGGATTACAGGTGTGAGCCACCGCGCCTGGCTGACACTGGATTGTTTTCATTTTTTCCACTTTTATAAACAATAGTATGATGAATCATGTACTTCTATACACTTGTGTGAATGTTTATATATGATAAATATTAAAGGTCAAAGGATATGAACATTTAAAAATCTAGGATGTATTTCCAAACTGTACTTCAAAAACATTTTACTACTGTATGCTCCCACCAGTAAGACTCAGAACTGCTTTTAGTCATTCAACAATTGCTGATTGCCTACAAGCCAGGTGCTAGAATTTATGAGTTAATGATACACAATTGAGGTCCTGAAGATACTTATATCTTAAATGTGGAAGAATGACAAATTAAACAACAACTGCAACTCAGTGTTGCTAAAAGAAGAATGCACAAAATATAATCGGAATATAGAGAAGGGGTATCTAACAAACTTTGAACAGGGAAGAGAGGGATTAAGGGAAAATAGTCCACCACAGGAGACATATAAGCAAAACTGTGAAGGAGGCTTAAGGGCAGAAATGAGGGAAGAACATGACAATTACAAGGAATAGCACATGTAAATTTTGGTAGTATAAGGAGCACATGAAAAGTTCTTATAGTAGTAATAGAATATATAGAGTGAAGCCTTTAAAATTGTAATTTTTTTTCTGATTTTATCTCATTGTGCAAATTTACTCAAGTAAATTTAAACACATCTTTAAACAAAGACATTTAATTATCTGTATATTTTACAATGTCATCTAATATTTTGACTACTAAGATATTAGAGAAAAAGGATTTTTTTTTTTTTTAAAAAAAACACAAACAAAACAGAGTCTCGCTCTGTTGCCCAGGCTGGAGTGCAGTGTCGAGATCATAGCTGATCATAGCTCTCAGACACCTGAGCTCCAGTGATCCTCCCACCTCAGCCTTCCAAGTAGCTGGCACTACAGGCCATGCCACCATGCCTGGCTGATTTTTAAACACTTTTTACAGGGACATAGTCTTGCTATGTTGCCCAGGATAGTCTAAAACTCTTGGCCTCAAGGGATGCTCCTGCCTTGGCCTCTCAAAGTGCTGGGATTACAAGCATATGCCACCACATCCTGCACATTCATTTTTTATATTTATTTAGAGACAGGAGCTCTTTATGTTGCCCAGGCTGGAGTGCAGTGGCTATTCACAGGTAGGTTTATAAAACTCTACAGCCTTAAACTCCTGGGCTCAAGGGATTTTCCTGCCTCAGCCTCCCGAGTAGCTGAGACTACAGATGTGTACCACTGGGCCTGGCTTCATCTTAACTAATTACATTTGTAATGATCCTACTTCCAAATATTTATTTTTTGTAGAGACAGAGTCTCACTATGTTGCTAGGCTGGTCTTGAACTCCTGGCCTCAAGTGATCCTTCTGCCTCAGCTTCCCAAAGTGTTAGGATTACAAGTGTGAGCCACCACGCCCATCCAGACTGATTGATTTCTTTCTTTTTTTTTTTGAGACAGAGTCTCACTCTGTAGCCTGGACTAGAGTGCCATGGCATCAGCCTAGCTCACAGCAACCTCAAACTCCTGGGCTTAAGTGATCCTTCTGCCTCAGCCTCCGAGTCGCTGGGACTACAGGCATGTGCCACCAGGCCTGGCTAATTTTTTCTATATATGTATAGTTGTCCAATTAATTTCTTTCTATTTTTAGTGGAGACGGGGTCTCGCTCTTACTCAGGCTGGTTTCGAACTCCTGACCTTGAGCGATCCTCCCGCCTCGGCCTCCCAGAGTGCTAGGATTACAGGCGTGAGCCACCGCGGCCGGCCAGACTGATTGATTTCTAAGAGTGAGCCATATATGTAAACAGCAAGATAGGAAGTTATTAATGTGTTGATTTAAGTCAAAAAATAAAACCTTCCCTTATCAATAACTACAAATAGTTAAACTTTGACATGGAAAAAACATGATGAGTAGAAATTCAAATAAAAAAATAAAAAGACTTACTGTTAACATGTGTGTGTCTAATTCTGGAGGATCAATCAATCTAGCCACTGACTCCATAAACACAAAAAAAGCTATTACTATTAGAAAAAGTCCATTAATAAATCCAGAGAGAATTTCTATTCGGCCATACCTAAAAACATAGAATACTTTTTAGAGAAAGAAAATGACAAATATTTTAAAAGTATAAACATTATTACTTTATAATGAGGAAACAAGTCCAGATTTGAAAACTACTAAATAATATTAGAAAATTATGATTATTTTAAATATTATATTAATGCTGGAAGGTCTTTCTGTACATATAACTCCTTGCTAAAATTTTACATATTCGTTAAAGTCCTTCTTTGGTGTTCCTCTTACACAAAGCCTTTCCTAATTTTCTAGCAAGGAATTATTAATATTAATATTTCTCTCTGCTTTAAATACTTGATGTCCTTTGTATCTCTGTCATGGCACACAGATTTTACTTTGCAGCAAAATGATTAGTAATTTTGGCTCATCCATCTTTCAAAATATAAACAATTGGAAGTATGAGCTGAATTTATTAATTTAGAGTAGATGTTATCAAAATGCCTCACAAAAGGGATTCTAGTATTTGCTGAAATGAATTATTTGCTTAATGGAAGGATATTTTCAAAGAGTATTCAAAATTTTCATTCAAATTTTGAATACTCTTTCTAACAGCAAAGATGTGAATGACCACGGACATTCCATTGCCTCAAAGAAACACGTTGAGCAAAGAACTCAAGATTTTAACTGAATTTTGCTCCCTGCCTAAAAAGGGGATTTGTCAGGGAGTATAATCTTGAATTTACTGTCATTCAGTACTTATCAAACACTTGGTTCATATCCCCGTATCTACTTCCAATTAAGGAAAAATGAAGATCTGAAAACTATTTGTATTAAAAGTAATAATAATCAAAATAATAAAATTTTATTCCGTAAAATGGAATTTGCACTTCATATTTTTTTATTATGCTTTATCACCTTGATAGTGTACTTACCCATAAGAGAAAATCCGAGTGGCTTTCCATCTACTCATCAGGGCAGCAAAAAGTCCCATGACCAAAGCAGAGCAGTCAAAGAGCATGTGAAATCCATCTGAGATCAGACCCAGACTATTGGTCAGCACACCATAGAATAATTCCACAAAGGTAAAAAGCTAAAAATGTTACAACAACAAAAAAAAAAAATGGGAGGAGTATGTTGGGAAATATGTTTCAATAGAGATTTATCAGAGTTCAGTCACGAGGATTTTAATCTTTAATTATACAAACCTTAGCTGAAGATCTGCTATAACTCTGCCTCTTTAGGTGTTTCAGTGGTATTATTGCCACTTATACTAGAAACCTCATTTCATATAAATTTTGTAAGAAACTAAGATAAATCAGATATATTCATTTTATAAACTATTTAAAAGGAGTTTTTTATTTTTACTGTAAAAAATAATAAACAAGGCAATAAAATGTTAGCACAGTGGTCTGCAGTGAAATTCTATAAGTAGACAAAACTCCTTAAATACCACTGTATTTACTCATTTGAAAGAGCATACTAAATCAACACTTCTAAATGCCTCAAAAACTGTTTGCAAAAGTAGTCCAAATATGATTCTGTAATTCTGTTAGTACTTAGAGAAAACTTAAATTTTAGCCCATTTCTAATTATCATAAATTTAGGAATTGCTAAAATTATGCCAGAACTGTTAAAATATTAAGATTTTAAGATATGCCACTAATATTTAAAAATCTTACCATATTCAAGCACAAGAAGTAAAAGATCTGCCTAGAGTCACTTTCCTCGAGAATTTGTTTTAGTGATTCCTTAATAAACCTAGGGATTGATTGAGAGCTATGCTGGAAAGCATCACCCATGAAGTTATAAAGAGGTGTTCCTTCAGGAGAATATCCAATAAGGGTACCTTTCTGTCCTCTCTTAGAGGGAGATGATAAGATGTTGGCAGCTACAAAAGGAAAAAAAAAGAATATTGCAAAAATTTTAAAAGTTTAAGCTATCGAAAACCAACAAGGTAACTGTCAGCACTAAATGCAAACACTGGAGAATGTTCCAAATTAAATAAAAGATTTGATCATCAGAATCCATAGGGAGAAATTTGTTAAGAACAAGGAAGAGCATGCTTACACAAAATGAAGAATACCGCGCTCACTACCACTCCTCCAGATAGGACATGTTCAGTGCTCTCCTGGTGTGCTGCTTTGTTCATAGCCCGAAGCTGGTCTGTTATTGGATGTGTCCAAAAATTTCCAAAAAGGAGAGCACTAATAAAAATGGGAAAGGATCCATAGCGAGCACACTTGGAAACTTCCATTTTGACTGAACAAATGGAATCCACGTAGAAATCCAGGATCATGACAAAAAAGATAACCGTTGCAAAAGGCATAATAAGAGAAAACCAAGACTCGACTTTACTCTAGAAATTAAAAAAAAAAAAAAAGTCAAGACTACATGGGTATAAAGTTCACATCTGACAAGATGCTTTTGTTAATCTTTTTATATATAAGCAGATATTCTCATGATTCAGTATGTTTCATAAAACACCAAGACTTAAGAGCTACAAGATATTGGCACTTCTCCCCAGTATTCTCCAAAGAATTGAAAAACAAAAAGCATTGGCCAGTCATGGTAGCTCGCACCTATAATGCCAGCACTTTGGGAGGCTGAGGTGGGAGGATTGCTTGAGGCCAGGAGTTTGAGATCAGCCTGGGCAACACAGTGAGACCTCATCTCTACAAAAAACGGGGGAAAAAAAAAATTAGCCGGCATGGTGGTGTACACCTGTAGTCCCAGCTAATCAGAGGCTGGGATGGGAGAATCACTTGACTCCAGGAGTTCCAGGCTTCAGTGAGCTATACTTGTGATACTCACTGCACTACAGTCTGGACGACAGAGCAAGACCCTGTCTCAAAATCATAAAACCAAACGAAACCAAAAAAAGAATTATTGTTTAATAATTTGATAAATACTAAGTGACTCACAATGCTTAAGCCTAACATGTGGTTTTTAATTGTTGTTTCTTCAACGGGTTCCTTTGGGATGAGAGGGATATGTAAATGTAATAGTATTGATTTGTATATTTTATAAACAATAAAATTAACTTCAAAGTATTGTTTTGAAAACTACCGAGAAAAAGCAAAGATATTTTCAAAGCCATTTTCAACTTCAAATTAATATAAAATACAATACCAAACTAAAATTCTAAACTAAAATTTTAAGTAAAAGCAATTCATTTTAGTTCTACCAATAAATTCTTGCTCTTACCTCAGTTGTCACAGAAAGGACAATGACCCATGGGCATAAGAGAAGAACAGAAACAAGATGGGATAAAGCTTGGAGACGTTTGGCTCCACCAACATCTATAGAGAGCTTTCTGGAAGCTGTATGAAAACCAACTTTACAGCACAAAGCCAGTACTAGCAACAATACTCCACCCTATAAGTAAAATTAGATAAGTCTCATTAGAAACACATACAGTGCAATACTCAAACGTGATATTTGAAGAAACAGAACTAGTATGTTTTTTCCATATCCTCACTTAACTATTAAATGGCAGGCAATATTGTAAATTACTGATAACTGACTTCAAATGTACTCTTATAGTTATAGTTCCTATAACTTTTCAGAATCTTTTCATTCCCTTAGCAACAAAGAAAAGAACATACCTTGTGATCTGCCACACCTAAGAAGGCAATGGCTGTGTAAAGCATATGAGTTAGAGCACTGTCATGATGTCCTTCAGCTAAGTGAGTTGGAGTAAAGGTAAAAATTCCAAAAATTAACTCCTTGAAACTTGAAGTTCTCCTAAAATTTTAGCTCCATTATTTTGGGTTGAGTAAACACTGGGGGCCCCAAACCTGATTACCCTCAATAACATGTTTCCCTTAAAAGCAAAGCAAAACAAAACAATATAACATTTAATTCCAGGACCTGATTTACAAATTGGAATGCCTGTATTTCAAGTGTTTTCTCTAAAACAATTATAATAGTGCTTTTATAAAGTTGCTACATTTCAGTAGTTAACTTCCAAAAGACATACGCATACATACTGTAAGTAATAGAAAGGGACAAAAGCAAGGAATCTCCTTGGATCATTCCTATCCAGTGAAAGTGAGTTGCCCTTTTTTAGTAATGTGTAAAATCAGTCCTAAATCTGTCTTTTAAGTCACTGACCACATAAGCCTCAGGAAAGGAAGTAGCAAGCAAAGGGGTGGGGAGTGGGGAATAAAGGTGGTATCACAAGCAACTCTGAGTTTTTTCAAAATCATGCTCCTTTTTAGTCAAACTGGAAGTCTAAAAGAAAAACGGAAAAAAAATCATGCTCCTCTCTCTCATTGTAACAAAATAAATTATATTAGTTTACTAATAAGTTTTAGGGCAGTGAGTATCAGTACGTAGAAGAATTAAAACTGGTGCTCTGAGTTCTGCCAAAGAGAATGGGTAAAGGGGTGTGAATAGGAGAGAACAAAGCTTGTCTGTAAAGTGAGTAGTCATGTTTGACTGGAAAGTTGGGTTTACACAAGGGAAGAGTGGAGGCTGAAGTAGAAATAATTTGGAGCAAGAGGATAAATACCAGGTAAGAGAATTTGAATTTTTTCTTTTAGGCAAGAAGATGCCAAAGGTCCTGCATTTAGAAATATTTGAATTGTAAATTACAAGGGACCAAACAGATTATGTTGAGTGGTAAATCATCTATTTTTTTTTAAGCACCAGACCACTCTAAAACATTCTTTCAATGTCCTTAGATTTCCGAAAACTTAGGGTACTGTAGAAGATATTGAGATGCTATAAAATATTTAACTTAGAATTAATTCGTTCATTATTTGAATACTGATTTAGAACATCTACATTAATCTATGAAAGTTTTATTCATCACGGATCAGTTTAATTCATTTACTCCTTATTTTCCCATTCTGGAAGTCTTATATTTTTCTGTAAGACTTTAAATAACTCTCCCATCTATTGCAAAAGGATACGGTGTTCAGCCATTTTAGCCATGAGATCATCATTGTCGAAAAGCAATAAACAGATCACAGCAATAATGAAAAAAGCAGCCCCCCTTGTCTGAAAATAAAGAAAACAGTACTAAGGATGACTTTTTCAAGGGTTGATTTTTTTAAGATGATAACTATACAAATACTAAAGAAAAGCACTTTTTTCCAAATAAATACTTCAAGAAAAATAACATGTGATTTTTTTTTTTTTTTTTTTGTGAAAGAGTCTCAACTCTGTTGCCCAGGCTAGAATGCCATGGCATTAGCCTAGCTCACAGCAACCTCAAACTCCTGAGCTCAAGCAATCCTTTTGCCTCAGCCTCCCGAGTAGGTGGGTCTACAGGCATGCACCACCATGCCCAGCTAATTTGTTCTATATATTTCTAGTTGTCCAATTAATTTCTTTGTATTTTTAGTAGAGACAGGGTCTCACTCCTGCTCAGGCTGGTTTCGAACTCCTGACCTTGAGCGATCTGCCTGCCTTGGCCTTCCCGAGGGCTAGGATTACAGGCATGAGCCACCGCACCCTGCCAACATCTGATATTAAAGCCCTTATATACATTTATAGTATTAACAGTAAGATATAAAAGTAAAGAGATCTAACAAATTCTGCAGAATATTTTAAGAGCATTTAAGATACATAATATTGACAACTTCAATTACCTCCTTGCTAACATGGCTACCCATGTTACTATGAACAAACTATTACTGTTTATAGAATTAACCTTCCTAAATCTTACTTTACTTCTGGTTGAAAAGCTCAAGCTAAAGTAGCTGAAGGATAATTAGTAGGAATTATTTCACTTTACAACATGCAAGAGATAGAGAATATTCTAGTTACTACTTCTCTAGGGAAAAAGAATCAAGAAAATTAGCAGTCAGACCTCTACCCCTAATCCTAATATTAAAAATAAATAAATAAAATTATGTTCTCATTCCAGGGAAAGGATTTGACAAAAGAAAATTATGGAAAGGACATATTAGCCTAATTTATGTAAGTATTTCAGAATGTTAGGTATAAAAGCAATCTAAGCTGGGTGCGGTGGCTTGCACCTGTAATCCCGGCTACTTAGGAAACTGAGGAAGGAGGATTGCTTGAGCCTAGGAAGTTGAGACCAGCCTGGGCAACATAGTGAGACCCTGTCTCAAAAAAAGCAGCAATCTAAATAGCGTTACTTAAACTACAAAGTATATGGAATAAGAAAGAAAAATAAATAAATAGATAAATAGCATTACATTCTATAGTTAAAAATTTACAGATATAACCCTGTATACTACATATGCTTTTAATATATAACATATATTACTACATAAGTGTATCATATATACTTATAATGGAAGTATAATATAATACTTCTATTAAGTAAAAGTTTACAATGAAAAGTGAGGATACTATTATATTCATTACATGTTTACCACTGCACTGGATAAATTCTCTGTTAGTGTGGTGGGTATTATGACAAAAGAAAGTATATACAAAAAAATCATAATTAAGAAAAAAAAAAAATCACAGAATCCTGGACAGATGCCCTGATTCATTTCTAACATAATGAGAAGATGTGCAGGATGTATACTCTCATTTTTGAATATTAATGTAGCCAAACTTTTATTTCTTTAATGTTTTAAAGTCATTTGTGTTTCTTTTGTGAGTTGTCTGTCCCTGCTTATTTCTGTTGGGGATATTAAGGATTTTTCTTAACAGATGTGGAATGATTTATATATATATATTTTTTCATTATTATTTTTTTCTTTTTTAAACAATCCCTAGACTTTCTGGAACAAGTGATTTATATTTTAAAAGATATGTAAGCCAGGCATGGTGGCTCACACCTCTAATTCCAGCACTTTGGGAGGGCAAGGCAGAAGGACTGCTTGAGGCCAGGAGTTTGAGAGGATCACTTGAGTTCAGGAGTTTGAGGTTGCAGTGAGCTATGATCATGCCATTGTACTTTAGTCCAGGCAACAGAGCAAGAACCTGTCACTTAAAAAAAGAAAAACTCTTCAATTTATTTGAAATGTATTTGGAGTATTTTATTAGTAAGGGGAAGGATTAAACTGTGGCCTATGTGTTAATCCTAATGACCCAATTTGAAATCTACAGGCTGAATATTCTCTTACTCTGCTATATTTGGCATGTTATTTTATTCATCTCCCTCCATTACTTTGCCTGAGAATCCCTTTCAGAACAGGGACTATTATACCTTATTTGTCTTTAGTTTTCCTTGCTCCTGTGTCTATGACAATGCACCATGCATAGGAAATGCTTAATTTGGTAAAACAGAAACAGTTCCAACAGTTTGGAATTGCAGACTGGTAACTCCTATACCAAAAATCAATAATACTTGAATTACTTAAGATGAATAGGGATGTCTTGGCAAAATGCTGCATAAATGTTTATCAAACTTTAAATATAACAAGTTCTTAGGTATTTTCCAAAAAATGATTTACAGGGGCTAAAAATGAGGCAGGAGAATGGGTACAACATGATCTTTGTGGTACTGTATCAGTTCTATATCTTGGTTATGGTGGTGGTCCTGGTGGTTATACTAATCTATGCATGTGATAAAATTTCACAAACTTATACACAAACACATGAGTATATATAAAACTGGTAAAATCTGAATAAGGTTAATGCATTACACCAATGTCAATTTTCTGGTTTTGCTAGTATATTTAAGTTGGGTAAGAAGTTACCACTGTGGGAAACTGAGTGAAGGGTACAGGGACCTCCCTATACTATTTTTGCAACCTCCTTAGAATCTATATCATTTCAAAATAAAAAGTAAAAAAAAAACTGTAAGAAAAATGTACAACTAGCAGAAAAAGCCCCTGCCTTTTTTTTTTAAGAGAGAGAATTTTACTCTGTCACTGCCCAGGCTGGAGTGCAATGGCCCAATCACAGTTCATTGAACCTTGAACTCCTGGGCTCAAGTATAAGTGCTCCTGCTGCTTCAGCCTCTCAAGAAGCTAGGACTACAGGTACATGCAACCACACCTGGCTACTTTTTAAATTTTTTTGTAGAGATTGGGTCTTGCTTATGTTGTTCAGTCTGGTCTCAAACTCCTGGTCTCAAGTGACCCTCTTGCCCAAAGTGCTAGGATTACGGGCATGAGCCACCATGCCTGGCCTCCTGCATTCTTATAAATGGTAAAGATACAATTTTGTTGCTTTGAATATTTCACACTTATACTGTCAATTTCCAAATAACTGATAATGGAAAATTCTACCTTTGCTGGTCCTCCTCCGGAACTGGTGAACAAAACACTGAGGAGTGAGATGATAACAATATCACTGTGTTCAAACAGCAGCAAAGTCCTATAAAAATAAAGCATCATTCACGAAATATATCTTATCTTTATCAAGAAGCATGAATTCAACCAGAGGTAGAGAAAATAAAATAAATACTTCCCTTTGATTTCACAAAACATTATTTCACAAACAAAAATAGGTACAACTGCTTTGGAAAATATTTTGTCATTATCTACCTTAGAAAGATCGAAGATACAAATACCCAAGAACACCACTCCTAGATCGTATCATACAGATTTCTTGTATATATGTACCAGGTTGTTTATGCCAGCATTGTTTACAGTGGGCCCCAAAATATAGGCAATGTACCGTCATGTGCTGCATAATGTCTCAATCAAAGACGGACTACAAGTACAAAGGTGGTCTGATAAAATTATAATGCAGCTGAAAAATTCCAATTGCCTAGCTTTTATGTCATATTGCAACGCATGTGTTTGTGGTGATGCTGGTATAAACAAACCTACTGAGCTGCCAATTGTATAAAGGTAGAGCACATATAACTATGCATAGTACGTAATACTTGATAACAATAATAAATGACTATGTTAGTGGTTTATGCATTTACTATGCTTTTTATTGTTATTTTAGAATGTATCCCTACTTATAAAAAAATTAGCAGTAAAACAGCCTCAGGCAGGTCCCTCTGGAGGTATCCTGGAAGGATCTCCCTGTTATGTTACCATAACATATTATCTATTATCATAGATGACAGCTCTATGCATGTTATTGCCCCTGAAGACTTCCCAGTGGAATAAGACATGGAGGTGGAAGACAATGATATTGATGATCCTGGCCCCCTGTAGGCCTAGGTTAATGTGTGTGTTTGTCTTCATTTTTAACAAAAAAGTTTAAAAAGTACAATAAATAAATAAGTTAATAAATTTTAAAATTTTAAAAATAAAAAACTTTTAGAATAAGGATATAAAGAAAATTTTTGTGCAGCTGTACAATGTGCTTGTGTTTTAAGCTAAGCATTATTACAAAAGAGTAAAAAAGTTAAAAAAGAGGATGTTGGTACTTTAAGATGGGAGTCTGCCAACCTCCTCATTTGCTGGCAACTCTTTCTCTTGCCTCAAAAAAAAAGTTTAAAGTAAAAAAGGTACAGTAAGCTAAGGTTAATTTATTATTGAAGAAAGAAAATAGCTGGGAAGGTATTAAAAAACAGATTTTTTTTTTTTTTTTATAAATTTTGTGTGGCCTAAGTATGTACGATGTTTATGAAGTCTATAGCTGTGTACAGTAATGTCCTAGGCCTTCACATTCACTCACCACTCATTCACTCACTGTCTCACCCAGAGCAACTCTGGTCCCACAAGCTCCACTCATAAGTGCCTTGTACAGGTGTATCAATTTTTATCTTTTATACTATATTTTTATATTTTCTTTTTTATGTTTACATATGTTTAGATACACAAATACTTAGCATTGTGTTATAGTTGCCTACAGTATTTAGCACAGTAATATACTATATAAGTTTGTAGCCTAGAATCCATAGGCTATACCATATAGCCTACATGTGCAGTAGGCTGTATACCATCTAGCTCTGTGTAAGCATGCTTTTGCACAAGCATGAAATTGCCTAATGATAAATTTCTTAGAACATATCCCCTGTTGTTAAGCAATGCATGCCTGTAATTCCATTTATATAAAGTCAAACACTTTAAAAAAATGACATGTGGTAAAATTATAAAGAAAACCAAGAGAATGAAAAATAAAACTTAAGATGACAGTTACATCTAAAGGGAAAGAAGGGGATAGAATCAGGAGAGGCACAAAGGCTTCACAGATATTAGTAAGGTTTCATTTTGGGGACTGGGTATTAGATACATAGATGGTTACTTTAATATTTTGTAAACATACATATATCTATATTTACTCTATTTATGAAATATTTCTTTAGAAAAATTTAAAAATATTATTACCAGCCTACTGGTAAGGCTTTTTTTTTGAGACAGAGTCTTGTTGCTCTGTCACCCTGGGTAGAGTGCAGTTGAGTTATTGTAGCTCACGACAACCTCAGGCTCCTGGGTTCAAGTGATCCTCCTGCCTCAGCCTCCCAAGCAGCTGGGACTACAGGTGTGCACCATGACACCCAACTAATGTTTCTATTTTTAGTGGAGACAGAGTCTTGCTCTTGCTCAGGCTGGTCTCAAACTCCTGAGCTCAAGCAATCATCCTGCCTCAGGCTCCCAGAATGCTAGGATTACAGGCATGCAAAAGGAGGCTTATATGATCTAAATAGTAACAGATTTTCAGCTGATTGTAAAGTAAATTTTTCATTTTTCCTCTTTACCCAAAAATCTGCAATGAGAACGTATCAGTGATAACTTTAATTCTATTACTATTTGGAAGAATATAATTTAAGAAAATAAATACATCAACAGTGTAATGCTAGCCTAAAATAAGACAGACTATGAAACACGAAAGGAGTCACTCCAATTGAGAAAGTGCATGATGGTCTTAGTAAAAGAATGAGGCGGGGGCACTACTGGTGGCGGTAAGGGGTTATAAGGATAGGAAGTAGATGACTAAAGAAGGAGTAAAATTTAAGTAAAGTAAAATTTAAGTATCTTCCCCTTTTCTCCCTAACACACAGGGACAGTGATTTAGTAATATATGAACCAAAACATCATTTCTTTTTTTTTTTTTTTGAGACAGAATCTCACTCTCTTGCCTGGGCTAGAGTGCTGTGGCGTCAGCCTAGCTCACAGCAACCTCAAACTACTGGGCTCAAGCAATCCTCCTGCCTCAGCCTCCCAAGTAGCTGGGACTACAGGCATGCGCCACCGTGCCTGGCTAATTTTTTCTATTTTTAGTTGTTTGGCTAATATCTTTACATTTTTAGGAGAGATGGGGTCTTGCTCTTGGCTCAGGCTGGTCTCAAACTCCTGAGCTCAAGCAATCCTCCTGCCTCGGCCTCCCAGAGTGCTAGGATTACAGGCGTGAGCCACGGTGCCTGGCCCAAAACATAATTTCTTGAATAAGAAATTTAAAATATTGCAGATGATAAGCAACAGCACCACTCGGTAATATTCAAGCATAAGCTGAAAAGCTCTCCCCAAGCTGAGAAACTAGCCAGCTTTCCCACCCCTCCAGGATGTTGCTGCTACCAGGGCAAATAAGCCAAAAGGACCCCAATCCAGAAGCTATTCTGTTGGCTGTGAGAGGGGAAAGGACCTTCTACAAAGCATTTCCCACACTTCACTTTCCACTATTCTGAGTGAGATCCTTTAGAACATCCTTCATTTTACTTCTTACCTCTCACCCTCATATTCCCCTCTTACCAACGGCAAGGTACTTTTTCTTACACTTCCCCACTAAGTAAAACCCTTTAGAGACAGAGAAATATTAAAAAGAATGCTGATACACAGTTGCACTATTAAGTGGCCCTTAAGCAGCCCATTTCCTTCCTAAATAAGTCCATTTGCATAAAAAGATTACTTTATGTAGATCTAGGGGAAGATGAAATGAAGAGTAGTCTACTTAACCTACCACACCTTTAATCTGATGATTGACACACTATTCCCAAGACATTTGTTTGTAAGTTTACAAGGCTATGGTACTCTTAAAAGATTTTGCTCTCTTCTTTCTTGGTCGTAGCTCACTGCAGCTTTGAACACCTGGGCTCAAGCCATCCTCCTCCTCTCCAGTAGCTTGGAATACAGGTGTGTACCACCACGCCTGGCTTATTTTCAAAAATTTTTTGTAGAGACAGGTCTATGTTGCCCAGGTTAGTCTTGAACTCCTAGCCTAAAGCAAGCCTCTCCCAAAGTGCTGCTATTACAGGTATGAGCTACTGTGCCCAGCCTTATTGGTTGATTTTATTTACCATTTTAGATCTTTTAGCTTCTAAATCAGTGCAGAAGAGGTCACTAAAAATGATTTTTTTAAAAAGCCACTTATGCTAAAAATTTTTTGCAACTCTTTGGATTCTAACTAGTAAAATATTTATGACAAATCATGAATAAATATATTAATGGTAGTCACGAAGAACTAGCCCACGAACTAAACAAATTCTCCTCCCTGGGCCCCATTTGTTGAATTCTGTCCAATGCTACAGAAGTGACAGAACCATTTATACAAATAAATATTTGACATAAAATACAGAACAAAGTTAATATTCAAAACAAAAATATAAACCATTCAAAATATGCATTTTTATTTACCTTAGTGGTCCACAAAGAGTAAGGCCAAAAAACCACAAGAGTGAAATGATACAGCCAGCAATTGCATGTTTAAATATTTTGATCCACTATAAATGGAAAAAAAAGTTAAAAATTTCAGTCACATGTTTTGCTAAATATCTCAATCTTATTATAAATAAAACACACAGAGAAAGATAATAACAAATATTTTAAAGGTGAAATGAAATAATTAAATATCTTGAAATGAAATAGAAAACGTTAAGATCTTTTGACTAATTCTAGATTTGTAAGACACCGTTCTGCTCTCCTTATCTATATGCTTGTCTGTTGTTAGATCTTGAAAGCTTTTTCTCCTAAGTACAATTTTGTTCTCTCAATTTCTCACTAGTTTCCTAGGAACTCTTAAGTTTTAGTCTTTAAATTATTTTTCATCAGGAATTTTTAGTGCTCCAATATTTGAAAAGAGAGAAAAAAAGTTAAGAGGGTTTAAATATTAATCCCATTTTAAAAAATGTTCTTGGTCTCTAAAGCAGACATACTTAAATTTGCCATTCTAATTAAAAAAATCATAGTGTAGTTTTCTAAGTAGTGGCATAAAGCAAACATGTAGTAGGGTGTAACTGCTGTCCAAAGAAGTGATAATGTGGGATAATTATGTAAAACGTAGGATATTTCTAGCATGAAGTTTGAACCTCAGCTGTCTGAAGAGAAAAATAACAATGACAATGAGGGTGATATGTTGCATCCTAATATGTATTACATACTCATTATATGCCAGGCATTATTCTAAGAACTTCATATGTATTAATTTATTTATTCCTCATAGCTCCATTTTACAGGTGAGCAAATTAAGGTAGAGAGAAATTAAGTAACTTGCCAAATGTAAGGCTCAGTAAGTAGGACAGACAGAACATGAATTTGCCTGACTCCTAAGGCCTCACTCTTAACCCCTGTGCTTTATCAGCCTCCCAGTGACATTTGTACTAGGCTTTTGGGCATGGCTTTATGTTTAATTTGCAAATCTTTTAGAATAAAAAGCCAGTATTAAAGGAGACAATTATATAAATGCTTTTGTATTTTTTACCCTTTTCTGTATTTTTAAACATTCCATTATCTTAGCATTTTATAGTTTACTCTTGAAGTCTCTATTCTAAAAAGGTAAGTCTAGAGCAAGTTAACTCTAGAAGTGTTCTGCTGTGTACTTAAGTCATTCATTAGTATCCCTGATCAAAAAAATAAGCATTATATCCTCACCCACTAAATGGGAAGCTGCTAGGAATAAAGGATTCTGCAAAAACCTTACCTGGTGTTTGGTAATAGTTTTCCCAGAAGAAAATGGCTTTTGAAACAAAACCATAAAAAATGCAGTCCTGTAAATATTGATACATTAACATATTATTATTAATCAATATTAAATACATGATATACTTTTAAGTAAAGATACTTATTTTAAACAAATATACTAGAACTTGAAAGGATGTTATCCTCAAGAAATCATACGGGAGAACTATATTTATTTTAATAAGGCTCCCACTGCAACATTTTGGGAACTCTTCTTTTGTTATTTAAATTTTTTTAGAGATAGGGTCTTGTTCTATGCCCAGGCTGAGCGCAGGCCCGATCACGGCTCACTGTAAGCTTGAATTCCTGGGCTCCAGTGATCTTTCTGACTCAGCGTCCCAAGCAGCTGGGACTAAAGGCATGTGAGACCATGGCTGGCTAATTTTTAAATTTTTGTGGAGACAGGGTCTTGGTATGTTGCCCAGGCTAGTCTCAAACTCCTGGCTTCAAGCAATCCTCTCGCCTTGGCCTCCCAAAGTGCTGAGATTACAGGTGTGAGCCACTGAACCTGGGCAGAACTCCTTTTGTAATTGTCCTCAGAACTAGTTCACAGGCCACAAAAGTAAAATAGTGTTAGTATTTTTTTTATACCTTGAAATAGCAAAAATAATTCCTATCTTATCTAAAATTCAGTAATAGTACATTTTAAAATAATATAATAGAAATGAAGAAAATATTATATGTTCCTACTTTTCACACTGCTAAAAACGTTATAAAAATTGTAAACAACTGGTGCTTAAAATTTTCTTGTTAGGAATCTTTTCCCCAAATTACCAAAATTATACTCTCAAGAGTCTCTAACAGATTTTTAACACGAAGGGTGGTCACTATCAATCTCGAGGCCCAGAAATCTTTACTGAGAACAAATTTTTTATTATATATAAAATAATGTATTTTTTTATATTATGTGAGGACCCTGTCCTATGAGGGGATTATGTAGTGAACACAGTCTAGCATGGTTTAACCTAGAAAATAAGGAGTATCTGTGCCAAGACAAGCCTCAGGTAACATTTTGCACCTGCTTGCAGATTGGGCTGCATCAGTGAAATAGTCTGGGAATCCCTGGGGTCCCTGAGCCACTTTAGGGAGTCTGCAAGGTCAAAACCACTTTCATAAAAATACCAA
This sequence comes from Lepilemur ruficaudatus, assembly GCA_963574885.1. Lineage (NCBI taxonomy): Eukaryota > Metazoa > Chordata > Mammalia > Primates > Lepilemuridae > Lepilemur > Lepilemur ruficaudatus. The sequence continues at coordinate 43,055 of CAUYRT010070489.1, read as the reverse complement.
GACATTATTTGCCTCTCACTCTTAGTATCTCAGAAGTGTACAACAAAGTTTTTCAGAGGCTTATATCAGATGATATAAGATACTGCAATGGGTTGAATGCTGGAACACATATGAGAATCCAGTTGACCTCTATTAAGCCAGCTATTAAAAGAAATTTATAAAAATTTCATTAACACAAACTAAAGTCTATGCTTTGGTAAGTAATTAGAGTACAACAAGCCCTTTTCTTATGTCTCTTTGTGCTCTAACCTTTAAGTATTCTTCCATTTAAAAAAAAAATCAGGAGGAATAAATTGCACAAAAAACTCTGTAAAGTTTCCTAAACATACTCAGTTAAAATGGGATTTTCAAAGAATAAAAAACATTAAGGAAAAAACCCATACACACTCACCCAAGTTTTAAGATAAAAATGAATTGAACAATGTGTACTGCTTTTAGGAGATCATATGATTCAAATAGTCCCACAGCTTTCAAAACTTTAGTGAAACATAGTAACACGATATATTTTGTTAACCTGAAAAATAAAAACAGAAACAAGTTTTAGTATCAATGAAATTACAAGGAACTCATTAATCTGTTTTCTTTCTTTTACAATAGAGGTCATTATAGAAACCACAGAAATATACATAAACAAAAAAAGAGGACAATAAAAAATATTCCCAGACAATTCACCATTCACATCATTAACTACTGTCAACATTTTGGCATACATACTTCTGGTTTCTTTTCAATGTATATGAATGATTGTGTATAGATGTAGTTTATTTTTGGTTAAAGCACCAAACTAAAAATAAAACGTTCTTGAGTTGGGCTAATTTTGTTATCTACTTTTTAACTTAATTAACTCCTTCAAACAAATAAGAACAAAACAGAAACCAAATTCTATCTGTGATGAAACTAGAGGACCACAATATAGGAAGAAACAGAGGAATGGTAAATGCCTTTCTTTGGTTTGTCCCTCCCTCTGCCTTGCAAAAGTGACTGTAGTGAGGGTTATGGTTGAAAAGTCAAGTAACCAGACCTATACAATCTTGAAAAGGATGAGGAGTTGGAAGCACCTTGGAAGGGGAGTGAGAAGCAAGCTGAAAAGAGGCGGAGCCTTAGGAAGTCTTCTGAGTAATAGGAACCCCAGGTTCCTGCCCAGAAGAGTCAAGCAACTATGAGGCTTAGCCTCTGGCAAGGTCTAGACAGAAGGTAAATTGAATTCAGCAGCATATCAAAAAATAATTCACCGTGACCAAGTGGGCTTTATTCCAGGGATGCAAGACTGGTTCAACATTCGCAAATCTATAAATGCAATTCCCCAGTCGTTTATTTATTCAATCATTTATTTATGACAGTATAGACCTGTGGATATTCATTTTATACTGTGGGTTATAATCCAATAATATTTTGTTTATTTTGCTCCTAAATTTTTTCTAAGTTTGGTCTTTGAAGATTTTTTAATTCTGTGTCTCTTTGATATAGTCCAATCATTCTTTTATACTCCCTGCACTAGTTCTAGTTTGAGCCATTTCTTCAAGGAGCCCTAGTTTCTCTTAGTGGAGAATAGTATAATATTAGTATTTAAAAATCTAGAGACTTGGTATGCTTGTTGTCACTGGGGTGTTGTTGTTTCTAGGTCCAATTGTTTTTAATTTTAACTAATTTAATATTAAATTCATACAGTTACATGTGGCTTGTCACTCTATTATATTGTAGCCTAGGTTTAGAGATAAGAACATATTTATATGGGTTTTTGAGTAAGAGTATAAGGCTTAAATTTTAAGATCTGCCACTTGCTAACTAAAAGAACTTGGGCTAATTAATTCAAACTCTGCTTCATTTTTATTTCACAGAAGGGCTCATCATTAAATTCTCTTCAAAAGATTTTTATGGGCTTCATAAGAATAGACATTGAAAAAGATGTTAGTATAGACTAAATTCTGTAAAACACAGCTAAGCCTCAGTGTTACATGGAACAAACCTTGTACTCAAAACTAGCCTGAAAGTTTCTCTTATTGAGCATAATTAATTTCATGGAACAATATCATCAAAACTCATATTGAGGCAAGACAAGAAAAAGTTCATTCTTGAATCTTAGCTGAGAAAAAAAATACAAGCTTAGTATGTACACCATAAAAATTATCAACTATCCCACTTTCTTTGTCTAGAATGGTAACTGCTGTTTCCCTACCAGTTATAGATTAAGCAGTACTTCTAGATAAGATTCATAAAGATACCAGTCATGGAATTACCCACTTCTGGACTATATCTCCTTTGGACCAAAACTCTACTTCTGGAACCCCCAGCAAAGCCTAATTACCTAACTCATGTCCCACACTTCCCCATGACATGTATCTTTATTTCCTACAACAAAAATCCAACTTTACTGATATGTACCTGGTGGCCTTTGACTGGAGGTCATCAACACAACGGTAACATTACTTTTATAAATGGCAGCCAAAGTTCTTGCTCATTACTGCAACTCTCAGTCTTAGGTTCTATTGACTAACTGGCCGTCAAACTCTGAAAATATATCATGTGATTTTCAATTTCGATTAACTAACACCTACTATGAGCAAAACCATACCCTCATCAATGGCAAATAAAATATTGAACATGACTATTTCTTTTTCACCAGGAGGCTCAGAGACTAGTGGAATAGACTGACACTAAAACACACCATTTTAGCAGAATGTGCATAGTGCTAGAAAGTAGTGAAGTGTTAATGATGTTCAGTGGCAATTACGTAGAGGACAAGACATTTAGCCTGGGGGCAGGTGTGGAGAGCGGTGATGGTGTCCAGATTCCCTATGAAAGTAAAATTATTTATTTTTTCATTCCCCGATTGAACTTTATTAAATATCTCGGTTTTACAAAGGATTATAAAATGTGAATATTTGGTGCCTTTTAAGAGAATATTCCCCACCCAACCCCGGCCCCCTTGGTCCAGGATAGGCCATGGACCAGCCTTAGATGCTTTGAAATTTTGTTCTCAAATCCAGTCTTGACACTTTTTTTCAGGTTCTACTGTATACTGGAATGAATTATTAATGATGATAGAAAACTTATTAAACATTTATACACTTGAGATTTGAGGAAGAAAAATAATGTCTATATTATTTTGTTTTTCATAAACAACTTGCCTTTTTAAATGTTACTTGTGAGAATCTGTAATTCAGAAAGAAGAGTGTAAAATGAGAATTACATGTTCCAGTAATCTGCTATGCCTGCTGTGAATTAAAGTGGGGCCAATGCGTCAATCCATGAGCACAGCCTAAATCTCAACATCAGTACCATTCCCACGATGAAAGATGAATTCAGGAGGACTATAGCTGTGGTTGCTACCTAATTTCCAAGGAGCACTAACAGGTCTGCCGTGCCTACTTAACCCCTACTCTTTCTTCTATATCTATTTTCTCTAACACCTCTCCAGCGTTTCCTCACTTTGCATCTTTGCCTTAAGGGATGAGCTGTTATTCTGTGCAGTGATAGGAGAGGTTGAAAGGCATCCAAGCCAGCTACATGTTTAACATCCCTGCTTCTGAAGCTTGAGCCTGTTGAACTCATCACAGCCATTTATTTTATAACTACAAATAAGGTTAAGAAATATACTTGGAGAAGTAGCACGGTAATTTCCAATCATGCACATTTGTTAACAATCATTTCAAGTCTTTTCTCCCATGAAGAGTTTGATATGTAGCAAGGTGAGAACTGCTAAGACAGATTTAATTCACTTTTTTGCCTAGAGCCATCCTAAAGAACATGAAGAATGCGATTCAGACAGTTATTTACTTATCTGTTTGTGAACATCTTAGCTTTTTTGAATTGCCGAAACAATCTCTGTCATGCTAAAGCTTAATGTTAGCTCATAACATTGGTCCAATTAAGTGAAGTGCTCCACAGGCACCTGTATTTTTGTCGCTGTGTATGTCCCCAGGGTGCATTCAGCAGTGTATAATAATTCAACAATGATTGCCTCAAAAGTTTTGTTGGACTCACTCAGTTAACTCAGATAAAATACAAAGAAAAAGAAAGCCTTCCAAGTGACTTGCTGACTTTCAGTCTCCTGGGTTTGTTTTCTGCCTAAACATGCCCTGTGCAGATAATGGGGAGAAATATAGATAGAACTAGCTTAATAATTTGTCTAAGTATCAAGGATTAGTAGTTTATTTTTTTTTTTCAGGAAAAGAACTGACAATGATCTGGCTCTTCAAATAAGGGCTCTCCTAAATCCTCAACTTTGGCTAATTGCTCCGTGTGAAAACAAGTAACCTGTGCATTCAGTCAGGAGTAGGAAGTTTCATTCAAACTCATATTTGGCACTACTTAGAAAAAAAATAAAAATAAATTTAAAATGGTATATTTTTTTTTTTGCTTAGTAAGCTTCCACTTTGTTCAGATCATATTGCTTGATGGAAGTACTGAAATTGTAAAAGAGTTTTTCCACATAACCAGGTGGATGACATGAGAGGCAGATATCAGTAGTAGCAGTGACAGCGCATCACTAAGGCTGCTAAGGGTGAGAACGGCAACTCCTGTACATGTACAATAGTAGTTTCAAAGGATCTGTGTCCTTTAAATTATTCTACTCCTCAAGGGAGATTCTGGTCTGTTCTCTAAGAGCTGTGCCTCCCTAGAATCCTTGAACTAATCTCCTGAAATGGCAGAGTTTAAGCCACAGAGTTTAATTTCAGAAATCCACCTCTTGCTATTCTTTCCTGTGCTCTCTCAATCTCTCTCTCTCTCTCTCTCTCTCTCTCTCTCTCTCTCTCTCTCTCTCTCTCTCCTCACCCCTCTCTCTTTCCCTCATATCCTAGAGAATTACTTTGTTTTCTCTCTCAAGGTATGGTGTTCCTTGAAATATAATATTTAGGGCAAAATTTAGGCTTTTATCAATAACTAATTATAATATATTTGCCTTTTACTTATTTTATAATCCCCTAGTCTACATAACTTCCAGACAGGATGTCTGGTATTAGATTTGGTAAGGAAGAGATCACAAAGGAAAAGAGATGGAAAGGAGAGAGAGAGAGAGAGATTGGAAATTGTTTGATTGCTAAGATATATCCTATTGTAGAGTCTCCAAAGAGGATGAAAAATCCAAGCCATTTGTTAGAAAGGACATTTATGAGACATGTTGGAGAAGATAATCTCAAGTCACAATTTACGTACAGCCAGAGGTTTTCTTTTGAATCACAAATACTTAGCTCCTTTTAAAAATAGATAGAAGTGAGTTAGTTACTTTGTTTTACTTCCTACATTTTGAAACTTGAGAAAAGTTTCTCAAGTAAAATTCTTAGGCATAGTGAATATGGAAAACCTTAACTCAGATTCTGAGAATGCAGGAGATTTATCTATTGACTTAAAAAATTGAAAAAAATAATAATATGACACTGTATAATTGCACCTGGTTAGGCAGGATAGTGAAAGGCTTAAGAAAATGAGCTCTGGAGTCATAGAATCCTGGGTTGAATCCTGTCTGCTACTTAATGCAAGGAAAAATAGGAGACATACTAAACTTCCCTGAACCTTTTGTTTTCATCTGTAATTTGATTTTCTGATACTACTAAATGGCTCACAAAGTTGTTGAAAGAATTAAATGAGTTAATACGTAGTGTCTGGTAAATGGTAAGAGCTCAATAATTGCCAATGTCTAAGACAATGTCACCATGAGGCAGGCAAATTGACCTTATAAACACTGTTAGTTGTGTAATTTTGAAACGTCTGTAAAACTTAAAATTTATATCAAATATTTTAGTACAGAACCAATGTTTCTTGTATAATTTTTGTCTCCTTGACTACAGGGATTACATTTTTTCCTCACAATGTTGGCTTTGATGAATATTTGATGAATTGATATGAACAACAAAAAAAATATTGTCACTCATGAAATTGAGAGTGGGTGTTATGCCTCAAATAATTCTTATTTGACTGCTTCAACTTATTACAATTATGAATATTTTTAGTTTTATCAGTATTAAATGCATACAGAGGCAGCATGTAATATACAAATTTATAGTGCTATGGCATACTGCTGTAATATAATACTGTGATATAATGCAATGAAAGATGAAATTTGGAACATGGATGTCTGTAGGATTTCCAAAAGTTATGGAAAAACAATTCAAATTATACAGAATACAATCCCAGGACTAAGGAAAGCAATTGTCAACTTGCACGGTGTGGTTACAAGAGTGAGAACGTGCCAGATGCACAGCTTGTCTGCAGCTGTTGTTGTTCGAATCTTTTGTGCAACATCCATTTTCTCTCCCAAATGTGTGGGATTTATAAGAGCAGAGAGTTTATCAGAACCACTTTTCCGTAGCGAACATTATAATAGCTCTTAGATTTAAACCATGCATAGGAAACCATAATCCAGAGATAATTTCTTACATATTGCTTGAGCCAACACAGATGCCTATGTTGGATTTAGTGAAATATAATTTCTAAGTGCTGATTAGGTCATGTTATGGGCATTGCCAACTTAAACAAGAAACATATGAATTGCTAGAAGGCTACTTTTTGGATAAGCATATGTTGTAAATGCTGTCTTCAACTGTATATTAGCAGATCAATCTCTACCTAACGAATGCATATTTTCCCCTGTACTTTAAATTTTCACCATGCTTTTCCTGAAAGATATTTGATAGAGAATTCATTTAAAGGGTATATGGGTACACCATATGCACAGCACAATTCAGGACCAGAAGCTGTACAAATGACTATTATTTCATGGGTTTATTTGTTGTTCACATGTTTATACATATATATCATCTTTATTATTTTAGTAATTAAGAAATTAATTTTCACACTAAAATCATCACTTCCATAAATCAGCAACTCTACCTACTTCACTTTATTTTGTTCTATGTCCAGAAAAACAGCTTGAGAGAATATTACAAACATCAATTTTTAATCAACTTTGATAGATCCTTTCTTGCACTAAAGCAACTCCAAATCTTTTGTTCGATTAAGTTCACCTCTGAAGGTAGTTAGGGTCTTCTAACTGGTGTCTTCTTTCACATTCTTATATATTGTTAGGATCCCAGTTTTCTTTGATTATTGCCTGTCACAGATAGATCCCATAAAATGGTCTCTTGCTATTTGATTCTTGTTAGAATTGCTCAATTCCAATAGAATCAGGCCTAAAGCCAGATTGTGTCCTCAGATTCATAGAGCAATTCCAATAGTACTGATTGGGGAAGCTTCTCCTTTCTTGGCTGAGATAGTGGATGAGGATGTAGGTGTTGGGAAGGTAGAACAGAAAATGAAATTTTGGTAGTAATATGGATTAAAAAACTTTTTTTGTTCTCTGATGCATAAGAGTTTATAGTTTGACACATGATAGATAATATAAAGTCTACATTTTCAATTCTAATTACTTTTCTAAGTTACCCAAGTGAATTGACTTCTGAAGATCACTGTCCCACTATACATTGGTCCAACAAAAAAAGCCAGTAGTTTTCTGAATTCTCAAAAATATCTATAACAAGACAATTATTTGAAATCCTCAGAATAGATTTTAATCTACAAAACCAAAAAACAAAATCTCTGTCATGCATCCCATCACATCTACTTTTTTGGTACATATGGTCAGCTGAAAGGACTCCTACATAACTTTGGCATGTTTGCTTTTGACATGCAAGATATCAATAGGGATAGAGTTTACTTGATCTCAGTTTCATTCCAAGCTCCAGAGTAACTCACAGCCTTAGAAGTGGTCATATGTTCATCTATTCTGATTCACTATGTTCAGGCAAATCAGGATCATGTTATATAGCCACAATTATTGTGGATGTCTGTGGATTGCAACACTTTTCTCAGCAAAGTGGAAATATTGGGAACTGTCTTAATAACCTGAAAATACCTATAAAAAAGAATGACTTTTTCACTAAAGATCGTTAGTCTATATTATCTTCATTGTCATCATATAAGAATATTTATGCTTGATAAATGTAGACTATCTTATAGTCAACGTGATTACACAATGTAAAATCTGGCAGCTCTGTTGAGAAATATGAACATTGATCATGTTGATGGTTGACTTTAGTATCTGTTGTCACAATGTAGGATCTGAATTTAGAGACAAGGAGATTGGCATTTCTGAGGAATAAAACATGGAAGTGTTTTTTGTGTGTCTCTTTCCAATCATAGTGATTATAAGAAGAACCAATGTGTTGGTCATATTCATAAATTGTTGTATTTGAGTGAACATAATTATTTTGTATAATGCCCTCTCACGTACACATTCAAATAAGTTATTCCTCCCTGGAAGATAATCAAATTTCAAAGTCATTCTCATTAGTTTCCAAACATATCTTTGATTTATACATATTCAGCTAATCAAGGAATTAGAAAGCAAGAAAATTTAATTTGCTACAACTGTTATTCTTGATAATTTGAATTTTTTCTTTATAAGTTGCTCTGATAATTTTAAAATAATTCTATAATAACTTTTTATGCATTTTATTAAGGGTCTTGAAGCTTAGTGTTTCTTTTTACTTTAGTTTCTTTGAATGGAAATTAGATACATTATCCCAACAGAGAAAACTAAAATAACAGGTCCTTAATGTGCTTGAGTCATGGATGTGTGTCCATCACTCCAATAGTGTTCATTATACCTATTAGGTAGGTTTTTACCCATGCTGTCCTCCTCCCTACCCCCTGCTTGATTTTTCTTGAGTTTTGCTTCCCTCTATGCACACATGTGATCATCAATTAGTTTCAATTTAATAGTGAGTACACGTGGTATTTGTTTTTCCATTCTTGAGGTACTTCACTTAGGATAACAATCTCCAGTCCCGTCCAGATTGTTGCAAAAGACATTCTTCTTCATGGCTGAGAAGTATTCCACAGTATGTTAATACATATATTAGATTTTATTAATCCACTCATGAATTAATGAGCATTGGGGTTGATTCTACATCTTTCGAATTGTGAATCCTGCTTCAACAAATACACAGATACAGGTGTCTTTTTGATGAAATGACTTCTTTTCTTGTGGGTAAAGTTTCAGTAATGGGATTGCTGGACAAATAAAAGATCAACTTTTAGTTCTTTGAGGAATCTCCATACTGATTTCATAGAGGTTGTACTAATTTGCAGTCCCACCAGAAGTGTTTAAGCATTCCTTTATCTCTGCATCCATACCAGTGACCACTTTTTCATAAAAGCCATTCTGACTGGGGAAAGGTGACATCTCATTGTGGTTTTGATTTGCATTTTCTTGATTAGTGGCATTTAGCATTTTCTCATATATTTGTTGCCCATTTTGTCTATTTTCTTTTGAGAAGTTTCTATTCCTGTCTTTTGCTCACTTTTTAATGGAGTTGTTTGATTTTTTTTCATGTTGATTTGTAGATTCTCATTATTAGTGCTTTATTAGATGTACAACTTGTGAATATTTTCTCCCATTCTGTAGGTTGCCTGTTTGTTAATTATTTCCTTTGTAAAACTGAAATATCTAATAAAGTTCAATCAGGAAATGCAAAAAAATTAACTAATTTTACTTTTATAAGGAATCTGGACACCATCACACCTTCCCACAATTGCCCCCAGGCTAAATGTCTTGTCCTCTATGGAATCGCCACTGATCATTAACATCATACCAAAAGCTATGAAGCCGTATGAACTTAGTGTGGTGCCCCTGCACTCTATCCTCCTATTGTTCCCCGTGCATTCTCTGATCTTGATATATGTATCACCCTATCACCTTTTTTTTCCACACTGAGTGTCCGTGTTGTTTCTCTGTGATTTCATAATGCTGCGCTGCTTCAGAGAATAGTGATCCTTGTGTAGGCAGCTGACTGCAGCTTTCACTTCTTTCCTTGGGAGCACCGTGCTGGCAGGCTGCTTCTAGTCTGACATTTTTTTCCATATCCTGTTCAGGGATTTTTCTAGGTGCAAGGGAAGAGTAATAACTAAAACAGAAAAAAAAATTGACTTCATGAAGCTTATGTCTAATAAAATTATCCATATTTCATAAGATTGTTAAATAGAACAATTGAAAACAGCTGTGAGTTTTTCCCTTCAAATGAATGTAATATTAGTTTCAAATGTATTTATGGTGTTTAATTAAATTAAACTTGCACATGTTTATGCCCTCCATTGGCAATATACGCAAGGCAGTGGAAAATAGTATTGCTGATATATTAGTAAAATGATTGATATTTTAACTTCTAATTTATTGCACTCAGCTTTCAAGAAGATTGACAAATATCTGTGAAACTCTGGTATGAAGTTCAGGCAACAAAATAACTAAATTCATCTGTGCAGCATTTTGAAATTCTTTATATCTTCTTGGTGCAAACTTAAATTATAAAAAATAAGATATAGAAACACTTGCTCAGTCATGTTTTATAACAGCTGCAATACACTGTTATAGAAAGTAAAGTATTATGATAATTTAAAATTGTAAATCAAAGTTTTCCTTTTTATTTAGTCACATATTACACAAGGTATCATTAACTTTCTATGTAAATATAATTCATAATAATATATTCATAATAATCATCTTAGTTTTCCATTTTCATTAAAAACTCTGAATTTTGCAAGTAAGTCAAATTTTTAAAATAAACATTAGCTAAATTTTGAAAAAATTACAATGAGTTACTTAGTAACCGTTTTCATTTTGTATGTGTGAAATGTCAATAGTCATTTAGAAATAGAGTAAATGTTTTATAAAATATTTGCCCAAATTAGGTCTATTTTAGGATTAATATTTAATTACAAATCAGAGAAATTTTCTATTTTATAAGAAAATTATATTACATTTATGCATATTTAAATGAGACAAAATTATTTAATGAGGTAAAATTGTTAGGATTTTCTAAATATAAAATATATTTTTAAATATTAATGACAATTTACATTTAAGTATACTCATCCTTATAAAGTATTTTAATATATTTGTTTAAATAAATATTTTGGTCAAGAGAGTATTGTCATGTGTGAGCATATCATATGCTCATTCAAAAAGGGCTTACACATAATTTGATCCAACTTCTTTATTTAACAGATGAAGAAACTGACACCAGAAAGGTCATGAGAAATTTATAGATGGAACCAGATATTTTGACTTCCTGTCAAATAAATTTTTTTGTTATATATTTTGCAGATTCATGACTCATCAATTTTCATAAAAATGAAAAACCATAAAGTACAAATATTAAAAATACTTATTCTATTATATTTGATTGATGATTCAGGTGGTACATAAATATTTTGCAGCATTTTTAGTTCATTACTATAAATATTAATATGTGATTGTGTTTTTAACTCTTTACATAAATGGTTACTTGGTATCTTATTTTAAACCACTAGTATGACACTGCTTACTTTATCAAGACAATTATAACATTTTTCCCTTTTGTCTTCACAGTTTACTGTACTTTTATAGTTTGCAGTACTTAAAGTAGAAACTACATATTTCTTCTTATACATTTGCCTACCTTTGGATGCTTTTTGGAATTCTTGAAGCGGCATCATGCACTTGCTTGCAAAATGGCAAAAGAGGTGACTTACCTACCTAGCTTGAAAGATTCATCTTCATGACATCAGCACACAGTCCCCATCCTGATAAAGATCATAGGACTAGAATAGTAGTAATTCTTTCCATATTTTAACATATATTTTTCTTTGTTTTGAATGATGAAAATAACAATAACCTTTCTCATGGGACTATTATGAGGATTGCGTTAAATCATATAAAGAGTAAAATCTTGAAAAGATAACAACATTCAGTGTCTCTCTGTCACTAGACATAATGGAAACAACCAGAAAGGCATGAAAAAATTTGTAAGATTCTATTGGCCCCGAATGGCCAGTGATGAATGAATTCCTCAAACGTATCTCAAATATATCTTGTCTAGGTCACAACACATACAGTTTTCTCAGTTAATAATTCAAAATCGCATCTCAAATTAAAATACTCCACACACTGAAACATAGTTATCATTTGATGAAAAGGAAGTCTGATAACTTCAGCATAAGTGAAGGGCACTCCTGGTGATTTTGTGGGATTTGTCTTCAGGATATCCATTGAATATTCTACAATTCAGCATTTGGCAACTTTTGATCTTCAGCATCCTATACATCACTGAAGGACTCTTTCCCATAACCAACATAGTTAAAGTAGACGACAGTTTGAATTTATATGTCAACAGGTACTTTAGTATAAGGAAATACAAAAGAGTACTTTAATATGGGCAAAGCATTAACTAATTACTAAAAAGGAAAAGAATTTATACTTAGACAGAATTGTACTTTAAGTAAAGAGTCAATTATTACTCCTTACTTTCCATTTCTTTTTTCCTTATACAGACTCACCAATGCCAGGCAGGGTATCTAACTCTTCTTTTATGGTTACAATTATTAGCTATTTTGTTGTTGAAATGGAAGAAAAAAAATCAAAGAAGAATATATGAGCACAAATTTAAAGAGACTTCTAAAACCCACAAAACTAAAATACTAAATATGAAGTTTAAATATTTATATACTACAAGGTTGTTTTGAATAATAATTATCACAACCTTGGGTGCAGTGCTAGTGTATCTGAAATTGCTTTCATTTCCAGAACATGCTATGGGGAATGCATGAGGGAAAAAAAAAAAATCAGATGTTAGCTCAAGAATTCCTAGGCAAATAATAATCAGTCACCCTTATAATCCCAAGTGCTTCACAAATTATAAAATATCAAAACAAATTTATATCAATTAAATATATGTGTTTGTTTTATATTCTATATGTCCTAGTAGAACTGCATATATACAGTTATGTGTATGTGTTCATACGTGTGTGTGTTTATGGGTTTATTTCTCACATTTATATTTGCTAAGGCTACTTAGGTGATACATTTTAAGGCAATTTATAATTACTCTATTTGAAGCCTGATTATGTCATTTAAAATATTATATAGTAAATAGTGTTGATGCCCTGCCCATATCTCCTGCACAGACTGGGGTGCCCATTCAGCTACTGTGGGTGTCTGCTACCAGCAGTGTAAAACTTCATCCTTATCTGGAGAAATACTCCTGGATAAATTGAACCATCTAAACCAACCAGAAGTATCTCACAGGTACTTCACAGCAAGCTAACCATCTTCTCTCCAATCAGGACAACTTTGTATTGCCATTCATGCTTTCAGGTTCCCCACTGGGTCAGGTTGAAGCTGGAGGTCAGCTGAAATTACATTTTTATCTAGATTTTTTTTCTATTTAATTCTGCTTCCCTCACTCTCTCACGGTTTTCACTTGTCAGAATTCCCTCAGTTTATCATTTGTACAATAACTCTTGTTTTAGTCTCTGCTTCTAGGGAAACAGAATCTGGAAACAACAATCCAGCTACCAATGTCTGAAATGAGATTACAGCCAAAATTGGACATTTGAAGTGTCAATGCTTGTGAATTTTTTTTTCTTTTTTTTTTTAGTTTTTACCTAATGGTCCAAAGAGAGCCTAAAGAAACTCAAGATTATAAGAAAGTTAAGAAAACATTTCCCATGGGTCTTTTATGTTTCTGCACGTTTTATCCAATTTTGTACTGGACTGTCTTTTCAAGGAAGTTTGTACAGTGAACAACTTTGAAAGATAATTTTAGTGACAATCTCCAGGACAGACGACAAATTTGTTTACTTTCCAGAGTAAAAAATATAATGTTTTCAAGTGGGGCAAACTTTGAACAGGTTTGCTAGCAGCTTCCTTACGTGATTGCGAGTTCTGTAAGCTTAGTGTTCCCTTAACTGTGTTGTCAGCCCTCTGTGTGTGCAGCATCTACAGCTGCTCTGCGTGGGTCTATGGAATTGACGGTGGGCAGGCAAAGGGAGCCGATGCAAACATAGAGGTCTTTCTGCCGCTGTGCTGTGAGTAATAAAATCCCATGCCTCTGTCCAGGGAATCTCTTGTATTTTGCCAGCATTTATAAAATAAGAGACCTATGGAGAAGAGTCATATTATTTTTCCTACAATCTTAAGCTTTTGGGTATCTCTTTGGGTCATTAAGTAATACAAATAAAATAAGGCAAAATATAAGACCTTTCACAATTTTTCAAGTGAATCCTCTTTAGAAATATAGCTTATCTAAAAAAAAAAAAAGAAGACGGATTCTAGAGGTTATGCTAACACCACATCTACAGAAACATGCATAGAATGAACACAACATCTTAAGAGATCATTAAAAATTTGATCAGAGTCATATTCTACTGTTTAATGAGATCTTCCAACATGGCTATGATCTATCATAGAGTTTACTATCAAATGATAAAACAAAACATTCCAAATTTACTAATAATATGTACACAGAAATACTCAGTTTGCGGTGAAAGGCTCTTTTTTGACAAGCTAAACTCTAAAGACTTCTCTCTCCTCCATCCTGGCAGAGAATGAAAAATCAGCCACATGAGTTTAGACATTGCTTTTTGTACAATTTTACACATCTAACGACCAAGCTGATGATTATCAGTACACACAATTGTGACATTAAATTTTATCTAAATTTCTTACTCCATTGGAATTCTCCATTGAAGATTTTTGTGAGGTTAGAGACATACGTAGACGTTTCTCTTTCAATTCTTGCTGGCAAAAGGCAGTAAAGGAAGAAAAGGAAGGAGTGAGAGAAGTAGAAAGAAGAAACAGTCTACTATGGGAGAAAATGATTCTAGCTAAGCGCAACTTGCAGTTGAGCGCAAGGTTTAAATACTCCCCGTAATTAGGCCTCTCAGATTCTTGCTATAGTGGAAACTTGGACACCATCTCACAGCATGTGGTCAGTCCAAGGTATTGTTTTCTGTTAACTCTTCATATCTTGTGTATATGGACAATATATTACCTATTTTTTCTCTACTTCTTAAGCTTGATAGGAACTACATTTTCATATCTAAATTGAAATAACCTATATAAGTGAATTGTCCCACATAGGGTTTAGGATTCTCCAGAGATAAAAATGCTAACTAGAAATATTCTAACTAGAATTGAGAGTTTCTCTGTGTAAACCCTATTATTATTAATAATACTAACTTTGAAATAGCTTTTTTCATTTGCCAAAAATATATATAATAGATAACGTCTAAGACTAAAAATTCTCATTTTATATTAATATATGACCAACACCAACCCATTGAATGCCATGTTAATATTTTTAATACATAACTTTTGATAATGATATAATGCTCATATATAAACATTCCTTAAAAGGTCTGTTTTATTCATTATAAGCTAGATGCAGATCATGTTGTAAATAGAATTTTAGCTACTTCAGTGAAAGAAATCAGTAATACATCAAGAGCTTATCTTGTATCCAATCTCTATCTGCAACTTGTTTTAAAACTTGAAGGACATTATAGATTACATTACTTAAATCAGTGTTTCCCAAGCATGCCTTGCTATAGGGTACTAGTGGGAAGTATGGAACCCTAGGACTCAGTTCAGAAGCACTGAAATCAGTAATTCCTGGGGAGCAGTCTGAAAAACTCAATTGTAAATATGAACCCACATAAGTCTTAAGAACAGACTTTTTTTGGAAATCAATTGCTTTATCTTATTCATTATTTGATAACCTATTCAATGTGACATTGTAGCACTTCAAATATTGTTAGTAAGTATCAATACTTTTTATGTTCTTTGTTTATGATTTAAATGAGACTAAATAACAAAATGAGAATGGCCATAAAATGAAAATGAATGACATGCATATGGGTTGAATGAAGTATGAGAGGCAAAGATAAATGGTGAACGTCAGATTGGACAATAACTGTCCCCGGATTCCCAAGTGAGTAACAAGGACATTTTTTTCTTAAAGAAAGTATCAATCTAGATTATGGATTGCAGTTATAAATATCACTGAGTCAGGAGGCAATCACTAAAGTCATCTTTTATCCTCCCTCTTCAGTTGACATAATCCACTAAAAACCAACAACCAGTTCAGCCTTCTCAATAATTTTGCAGTCAAGGTCATATATTTCCAGGGCGTTTCGTGTTATGGTTGGCAAGACAGAATCAGGAGCCTTTCTAAAGTTGATATAGATTATGTGTACTGCATTGCTTTGATCGCTCATATCTGTCACTCTGTCTTAGAGAAAAAAGAGATTATTTTGACAGGGTTTCTTCTTTTAACTTCTGCTGAACATGGTCCTGTAACATGTTTCATGCAATTTGTGGTGAACAATTCACTGTGTATTTTTAAATAGAAAGATGAAGCTTATAGATTCCTGCATTCCAGGCCATCTTTTGTTAAGCTGTACTTTTACTTCTTGATCTTAAAAATAGTGACCATGAATTCCCACCTCTAGTGGCTTGAAATAACCATTTTCAGAGTGGTTGCTCTTTTAAAGAAATAAATTGGTTTCACTTTTGAAATCAACATTTCATTTGGTTCATATCGTGAAGAATAAACAAGCTTTTAACTTTTGTTTTATTTAGGTGGTTTATGAGTTCTCACAGAAAGTAACATAAAAACACAGACTTAAGAAAGATCTCTCATTTAAACTGAAGAATAGGATGAGAAGGGAGGAACAAAAGCAGACCCTGTATTTGGAAGAGAATGTCATGATAACAGGTTTATGTAAAGAAAGATTCCTCATTATGAGACAGAGTTAAGGATTTTAATAATTTGACTATTGGTAGAAGTGCAATAGTAGAGTGCCTTGCATCTGTCATTTATCCAGCAGATAGATGATAAAACAGAACAGATGGAGAACGAGTATCTGTGAAAAATGCCTGGAGTAGTTTGTAGACGATAATTAATAAAAGTATTATTCACAAAAAAAGAATTGAGGATTTAAATTGATAGTAATATTCATTGTAGGTCATAAAATTTCTTTTTTTTTGAAAATGTGCTATATAGATTATAAATGGAAGTTCTATTTTTTAATAAAGAGCAGGTAAAGATACTCTTTTGATGTTTTGACTTCTAAACAATTGATTCATTTCATAAAAACCATTAGTGTACTGCAACCGTGCTTCAATCAAGCCATTTTTATCACCAACCAGGCACTGGAACCCATAGGTAGAGGGAAACATTTGGTGGGAATATTAAAGCACCCCTAAAGCTATCTCTGAAACAGAGACTTTACAAGACTGAGACATACTATGCCTTTATATTCAGCCTCAAGGTTATTTATATTTCTATGTTAGTATGTTGTCTATGATGTTATAATTATCACCTTTCTGCTTAATAAAATGCTACCTTCTTTTCCTCTAAATCCTATCATTTCTCTCCCTTTCCTCAAAATCAGACAAACTGTTTCAATTTAATCAGATCCCTGGATGTTAAGAGGAGCTAAATTTAGCAAAATAAAAGTGAATCTCAGAATTTTTTCTAAAGGTGAGCATGCTGAGTCAGTCTTTATTCCATCATACATATTCCAGATAATTAAAAAAAATGGAAAAAAATTCAAGTGTTTTCTTTTCTTTGTTTTTTATTGGGGGAGTATGGGAAATGGGTTTGTTTCTGTATAGTAATAATGATGGGAAAAGAGAATGAATTCTTCACTTGAGTATATGCTGGCAAATGTCTTCTTCTGCTCTCTGTGAGAGGATGAGGTCAAATTTCTCCCTTTATTTCAGGTTTAGAGGAGGAAAGTGGTAATTTAGTTCATTAAATTCCACCACCAGCCATCCACCCTCTTTTGTCATCTCTTGTCCTTGCTGGATGTTTGTATTCAACTGCAGGTTTTGTGATTATTGTTTTTATTGCACTTTTGAATGCTATTTCTCTACACATCCAATTGCAAAAATAAAAAAATAATGGGTGCATCACAAATCATTATCAACAGCAAGTACATAAGTATAAGATTGCTATTAACTGGTGAATTTCCCTTGCTAGTGATATCAGAACCTCTGCTAATAATCATAGGATGGTTAGCTTAACATACATTTTATCAGGTCCCCAGAGACTCCAAGTCAATGCCAACTAATTTTCAGCTGGAAGTCACTGCTGCTTTCAGGAATGTGTTGCCTTGACTTGGCACGGATGGTCTTATGGGACCTCTGCTTTTTCCCAGGGTTGTTTCTTATCTCAGAGCCAAGGATGTTTATTCTCTGTTTCTGCATTGGTGGTTGACAAAATGTGGAGGAAGTGTAGAGGCTTGGTTGCCCTTCCTGATGACTAAATCCTGCAACACTTGGGGCTTGTCTTTCCACTTTTCCCCTGTTTCCTGAGTAATTCTGTTTCTCTGCCCCGAGCATGGTCCCATTGCTTGATCTTTAGTTTCTCATCTTCATTATATTTCCCAACCTCATTATGTCACGCTAGTCACTTTCCTTTAAGACCTTTACTCTTAGAAAATTTTGGAAAGCAAGAAACAAGCAGACCACCACCACCAACAAAAAAACACACATTAACCACCTAGCCGTCTTAAGCTGCTGTTTTTCTTTTTAGACTAATTATTTCTGAACACATAATTGCAATGGATACATTTATTTTTTTCTACAACAAACTATAGCCATTGGATTAGATTCCTTCAGACTTTATAATTGTTTATTTTAATAGTTATAGATATTATTTCTTCATTACTGGTTATTTCCACATTTCAATATTGTGCATACTCTGCAATAACAATTTTCATGGAATGTAGCCTTTTTATTATCCTGAATAATTTCCTGAAGGGAAATGTTCAATTGTGTATTAAAGTTTGTGGCAACTTTTATAATTTTGATAGGTATTGCAACCCTTTTTATTTTATTTAATAATGTATAAACATTACAAAAATAATACAGAGTTTCTCACAAAACACAGCATTGCCTATCTCTAGTATAACTTCTAAGAGGGAATAATTTTTAAACAATGTGTTTTTAAATATGATTGTTTTCTCTATTTAACTAGTGAATATATTTATACCACTAACTGTTAATTTGCTCTTTATTATTTTGTATGATAAATAAATTGCTTGTTATCGAAGATGAGGTTTTTCTTGATACAATCATCTATCCTTTTAATAGTGTCATTTTTCTAATTTTTATTAGTTGAATTTTAAATAATATTAATAATTCAAATAATAATAAATTCAATAACAATTCAAACTTACTTGAATATCAATTTCTCATTTCATCCACTTTAAATATATTAGCCACTCCATTTTTCTTTCCATATTTTTTCTTTCTTTATTCTCTTTCTCAAATTCTGTCAGATTTAACTATAATTTGACATTATCAAGCTAATAATATTTAATTTTAGCTTAGTAACATTTGTTATAACATTAATTATATCCAAACTTTGTCTATAACTTCATTCTAATAACAAAAATAATTAGCAAATGTTTAATAAAACACATATTTGTATATTTTCACTATAAAGCCACTTAATGTATGAGAATTACTTGCTTTCTCTATGGATCAATGTGATTTGATCCCTGTATTACTCTAAGAAAGATTGGGCTCTATTTCACATGCAATCTTTTGCTGAGAAACATGATATAGTGCATCTGGAGGTATATGTGTGTATATATATTCATATATATAAGTTGTCTGTTTATCGTATGGATTTCTGAAGTTTATCTTTGCATACATTTTTGCTGTTGTTAAAAGAAAAATTATATGCCTTTTGTCTTAATTTATTCCACTGTTAATTATTTTATCTACTTTATTTAATTCATTCCACTTTAAAAAAAAACACACACAAGTGTGTACTGATTCCTTTTTGGAGATTCTGCAAGCCATTATCTGAAATACAAAGCTAAAAGTGAAAGCTATATAACATGTGAGAGCACATAAAAAGACTCTCATTCCCTGTTCTGGATGATAGCAAAGGTTGAAAAATAAGATCAAGATTTAATTATAATGATAACAGGATTGAATACTTAGATGGTGGAATTTTCAACAATGACAAATTTGCTTCTCCAAGGTCAGAGTCCTCATCTGGAAGGAGTAAGACACAGAGACTTGGGAATCAGGTATTGTTGACTGATTCACACACACAAAAAAGTTTTAATTGCCAGATTTCCCTGTATCTCTTGAGCCCACAAAAGTGTCTCAAGCTTCCCTGTTAAAGTATAGCATTCTATCTATTTTTTAGTATGATTCAAAGACCTTGCAGTATGATATTGACTTCACTCATTTTCTATATTCACCTTCCTTTCTTCTCTTCTGAGCCATAACTAGGATCAATCACAAAATGTCCAGGCAGAACAAGTGTCATACCTCCTAAAAAAAGGTCCTGGTAGAGAATTTTAGGACTGGATCTTGAGGTACAGGATCAAGAGGAGTGAAACATAAGTTTCGATAACAGAGTCTGTTCATATGTGAGCATGCTCCCCTAGTACAAGATTTAACACTCTGGCAAGCAACCTAAGGAATGGTGTTCATGGCTGTCAGAATAGCTTTTGGAACCTTGGATAATGTCATGGGCTACAGTAGGGAAGCAGAAATTCCAGAATGACTATGGTAGGTGTGAAAGGAGGAAACCAAAAACTCAGAAAATTAGAGATGCTATAGTAAGTATGCTATATAAGGACAATAAACATCAAGCAAATAAAGAATAAACTTGCCCACCATGTTCTGTGGGAGGGCTTGAAAGATGCTATTTATCAAAACAATAAAAAGTGTGATGATGATGCCCCCAGTGCCTTTGAGAGAGTCAAATTGTAACTGTTCTCAGTAGACCAGAGCTCATGGTGGGAGATGCTGTTATAAATATAAGACTCTTTACATCAAAGTGGATAATAGAATTTTGAAATACTGGAAAACAGGAGGCAATGCTTAACCATCAGAAGCAAAGAAGATATAATTACAAAATAAGTGACAAAAGTCAGAGTGTCAGCCAAGATGACTTGAATCTCAGAGAGTTGTAGAATGGTTCATCAGGCATGGCATTCTTGGGTCAAGGTAGATTGGCAACTATCAATCTATGAGAATTAAGAACAGTCAAAGCTGAACATAACAGTCCTTTGCGAGCTTCTGGATTTCAGTCTATATTCAGATCAGGAATATATTGATTAAAGGAAAAGTGAAAACTCCAGGAAGAACAACCCCGAAACACTACACTGATTTCAAAGGTACCTAGAGCCATTTACTGGAGTAACCATGTACTGGGCAAAGGTGAACATCCAGACATTTTAGGGACTCTTGGACCCAAAAATTTACTGTGATAACTATAGTAGGGGGAATGTCTTGGGACCACGTAAAAAATTCATCCCTATACTAGGTCTTTTTATTGCCTGATCTTGAATATATGATTAGAATGACGTTCTTGGAAGTTTATAGAACATCCCCTCACGCATGTATACAACATACAGTATTTCCATGGATAATGAGTTGAGGACTATGATATTGAGAAAAGCCAAGTACAAGACTCTGAACTGATCCTTCTACGTAAATATGATAGGGGGAAAAACAAAACATAAAATAAAAACATTACATCCAAGAGTTATGATAGAGATTAGTACCTACTTTCATAACCTAAAATATGAATAGTTAGTGGTACCCTAATTTCTCCATATAATTCATCACTCTAGCTCCTTCAAAATATAGACATCTCCTAGACGATGAAAGAAGTAGACTACTGTAAACTCAAGTAAGTAGAAGCTTCACGTGAAAATGTTATACAACTAGGTATATTTCATAAGCAGATTAACAAAGTCTTTGGTAAAATGTATACAGTCTTTAATCTATCAAATTCCTTATTTTCTATCCCTTATCAAGAATAAAAACCAAAGAATTTAAAATTTAAGTGAAATGGTTAGCAGTCTATATTTATAGTTCTGTCCTAGGGCTATGTTAAATCTCCTGCCTTCAGTCATAATATACAACCATGCATCACTTAACAATAGGATAAGTTCTAAAAAACAGGCATTTTAGTCATTGTGTGAACAACATAAGAGTGTACTCACACAAACCTAAATGATGTAGCTTGCTACACATCTAGGCTATATGGTATAGCCATTGCTTCTAGGTGGCAAACCTGTACAGCATCAGACTGTACTGAATACTGTAGGCAATTGGAACACAATGGTAAGTACTTGTGTACGTAAACCTATCTAAATACAGTAAAATTATTAATACACTAAAAATATGGTAAAAATGGCACCCTTGTATAGGGCATTTTCCATGAATGGAGCTTGCAGGACTGAAAGTTGCTCTGGGGGAATCGGTGAGTGAGTGGTGAGTGAATGTGAAGGCCGAAGACATTACTGTACTTTACTGTAGACTTTATAAACACTGTACATCATTTTTTTTTGATGTACAGTTAGACTTACATCATTTTTAGACTACATCATTTTTTTTTTGAGACAGAGTTAGACTACATCATTTTTTTTTTTTTTTTTGAGACAGTCTTTCTCTGTTGCCCAGGTTTGGACTGGAGTGCAGTGGTGTCATCACAGCTCACTGCAACCTCCAACTGCTGAGCTCAAGCAATTCTTCTGCCTCAGCCTCCCAAGTATCTGGGACTACAGATGTGTGCCACCATGTCTGGCTAATTTTTTCTATGTTTTTGTAGAGACAAGGTATCATTCTTGCTCAGTGTGGTCTCAAACTCCTGGTATCAAAGCAATCCTCAAGCCTCAGCCTCCGAGAGTGCTAGGATTACAGGTGTGAGACATGGCAACCAGCCTAGGATACACTAAGCTTATTTTAAAAAAAAAAAATTCTTTCTTCAATAATTAATTGCCCTTAGTTTACTGTAATTCTTTACTTTATAAACTTTTTAATTTGTTTAACTTTTTGATTATTTTGTAATAACACTTACCTTAAAACACGAACACATTGCATAGCTGTACAAAACTATTTTTGTGTCCCTTACT
This sequence comes from Lepilemur ruficaudatus, assembly GCA_963574885.1. Lineage (NCBI taxonomy): Eukaryota > Metazoa > Chordata > Mammalia > Primates > Lepilemuridae > Lepilemur > Lepilemur ruficaudatus. Next base: position 20,342 of record CAUYRT010070489.1, on the reverse strand, counting down.
CTATAAGCTTTTCTCTATTTTTGAAATTTTTATTTATTTTTTCTTTTTACTTTTTAAACTTTTTTGTTAAAAACTAAGACACAAACACATATATTAGCCTAGGCCTACACAGAGTCAGGACCAGGAATATCACTGTCTTCCACTTCACATCTTGTCTTGCTGGAAAGTCTTCAAGGACAATAACAGACATTGAGCTGTCATCTCCTGTGATAACGCCTTTTTCCAGAATATCTCTGGAAGGACCTTCCTGAGACTATTTTACAGTTAACTTTTATAAATAGAATAAGTGCATTCTAAAATAACGATTAAAAATATATTAAATAAGAAAGCCAGTACCACAGTCATCTATAATCGTTATCAAGTATTACATACAGTACATAATTGTATGTGATATATTTTTACAAACTCATAGGTAGTAGGTTTATTTGCATCAGTATCACCACAAATACGTGAGCAATAATACATTGCATGAGTACGTTACAATAGCTACACTGTCACTAACCAATGGGACTATATAATCTCCATTATAATCGCATGGAACCACTGTCATATATGTGATCTGTCATTGACTGAAATGTCACTATGCGGCACATAACTGTAGTTGGAAGGCATTAAGATAGATAATACGAACATTCTGTAAAATATCACCTTGATATGGATGACATTTGGTTAACAAGACTGGATGAGCAAGAAGTGGCAAGTACATTGTAGAGCTCGTTAGGATATGTTTTTCAGAGTCTGGCAGATGAAGAGGAATCTATAAAGATTCAGGAGCTCACCACATGTGATAAAGAGTCTTTCTCAATTTTTTGATATTTGACTCCTGAGAGCTTTTAATCCTCATCTCTTCCTTTACCCCTTCAACTGCATATGTGGTCAAGCTGATAAGAAAACCTAGATGCTCCCTTCTTTGGTCCAGTGAGAAATTTAAACCACCTGCAGAAGTTCTTACTTGAGCCCCACTCCCCAACCACCATAAAATCCCTAAGCAAGTCTCCCCTCTTTGGTCTCTGAAGATTTTTAGACCTGTTTGGGAGCCACCCTGCTTCCCTCGGAAAGTCTATCTAGGTGAGTAATAAACTTTCCCATACCCTCTTGGATTGTGTGTATATATGGCATCATCAATTTGGTCAGACATCTAAAAATTTAGGGTAGGAGTGCATTCTGTGTCTACAGGATGATCACACAACAACACATCAGTAAAGTTTTAGTAGTCCTGTCTGCTGGGGACATGCAGTCTTTTTAAGGCACAGGTGAAGTAAAAACTTGGTATGAAAACCTGCAAGGATGACAGCCCATTCACCAATGCATTATACACTTTAAATGAATGACCCCTGTGTTGTGGTGTATATCTCCAACATGGAGAATCACACTTCCAGGTACCAACGGGTGGAAGTAAAAAATCCCTGTTTATTTTCTTTCCCTATGACTTACACAGGGAATTTGAATTTCCTGTCCCCTGAACTCTAGTTTCTACAGAGCTGATGGTAGACTGCTCCTGAAAGAGGCATAACAGGAGTCCCATTAAACATTTATGTCTTTTGAAAATTAATTGACACATAGTTATATATATTTATGGAGTAAATAAATGTTTCAATACATGTACACATTGTATAATGATCAAATCAGGGTAATTAGCATACAGATCATCTCAAATATTTTTTGTATGATGGATCCATCTAACTTTCGTCTTTTGAATAAACTGTCATGTGGTAACATCAGCTAGAATAGTACACACAGTTAAAGAATTGTTCATCTTTTAAATTTTAGTTGTTTATAGTATTATTGTAATACATTTTAGAAAAGAGTTAAAGCAGTTATTTTTATATACTTTCACTACTATGATTTTACTGCTATTTCAAGGTATCCCTAATTTTGTGATTAAATAAGTTGAAATGGCTGCAAATCTATATTGCATAATCTATATTATAGAACTTTCTTACCTTTTACTCTCTAAGTGCATATAAGTCATCTGTTTTGTTCACTGTTCTATCAGTAGTAGTAGAATACTGCATGGTTCACAAATATATTGACTTGGTGTATGGAGAGATAGTAAGAAAATATCACTATCTTGCAATGGTGCTAATTTCAACTTAGATAAATAGTCTAGCACATTTGAATGATGACATTTGCTAGCATCACCAGAAGGTTAACAATCAATCAAGTCTGATTTTTGAATTTTTTGTCAAAACTTTAAGTTGAAATGGTTAGCACTTTACTTTTTTTAAAACTATTAATTTTTTTATAAATCAATAGTTGATAAGATTATCCATCTAAGCTCCTAAAAAATAATTTTGGTAAGTAGAGCCAGAAAATATTTCTGCTTTTTTCTAATGAATAAATTTTTTCTGTGTGTGGGGGGGTGATCATCTGTTTGATTAGTATTACTCGATATTTACTACAACAAAAGAGAAAGTAATGTTCCTAAGAACTAAGGTATACATTCTTTTTGTTTATTTTAAAGAAAAGCATGCTATCTATACTTGAAAGCTACACATACTGCTCCCAATATTTTAGACATTATCAAATGATATTTTCTATAAAACTCAACTCTGTCACTCTTCTCAGGCTAGAATAGATATTGTTATATCACTTTTTAATTGTGAAATGTAATGTTTCTAAAATTATACAAATTATCTAAAATCCATTGAGATTAGTAAGGATTACTCTGCTAATTTACAAAGTTTTCTTAAATTAAAATTCCCACAGCCAAAATTTCATTAAAATGTGCTAAATTATTTCTTAATCACTCACAAATCCATGTGCCAAAGAACAATAACTTAAATAAATCAGGCTATTACTGTCCTTTAAATATTTAAAATCCACTAGAATTGAGTTGTTTTGTTTCATTTTATTGTTCCCTCCTTTTTAATTGAACTTTAAAGAAACACTGTAATAAGATAATGGAAGGGATAGAAAAAGAGTAAAGATAGCTATATTTTAAGGGGTCAACATTGGCTTGATTTAGAATCTTTGGTTGTCCAGATGGATAGCTTATTTAGCTGTTTGTATCTAAATCAGCTGAAAAAAAAAATTGCTTGCATTACTCAAACTCAAATGAGATCAACTACATGTGCTAAATTCAATTTGTCAGCTGAGAGTAGGCTATGTACCTAATGCAAGACCTGAGAGCTGGCAGGTGCACAAAGTGCCTCCTTTCTGGCATGCACATGACTGATGAAAAAATACAGCCTGAGCATTATTTATTAATATAGAGTCAGGTTACAGATAGGTGGATGTGTGGAAGCATATGCAATTTCATCAAATTATCTCAGCCTAATAAATTCCTCCACTTTCAGAGTTATATTTTCTGTTTGAAAATAACCAAAAACCTGGATCAGCAAATAAAATCTCCATTTTTGTATGATTTTATGCCATATTCATCACATAGAAATTGAGATGTGTTTCAACAATATTATAGAATATTATTGGTAGATGTTAACTGCCTAGTGAAGACAGTAAAACAAATAACAAATGCCCTCCCATTGGTAAAGACAATGCACCTTACATTTAATTAAGTATACATTACACATTATGAATTTTAGTTATATTAGAATTATTGATTTTTTCCAGGAAGTGATAGTGCTTGAATTAATTTCAATGTTACATTTTGTATTAATTTTACAGTCAAGGCTTATTCAAGGTAGAAGAATGCTAAAATTTGTCTAGCCTGAAGATTTACTTTATATACGAAAGTCTCAAGGATAAGAAATTATTCAGCTTCTCATAAAGCTAATTAGTATAGGGAAAGCAGAGATGAGTTGTAGGAAAAATCACCTCTAGCTCCCAGTCTTATCTACTTTCAGCTAGATTTTTCTAACAGTTATATCAAAAAATGGTAACTAAAAAGCCATCAATACATACAGTAAATAAAATTAAGCCCTCTAGTTAATTATTAAAATGTGAGTCTTCCCCTGTGAAACTCTTTTAAAAAATGGCTTTCATTAATCTGTTTATCTGTTTATCATTTTTGTCTGTGGATATTTCATCAATTACTGAATCTGTGTAACATAATAGAAAAAATAAATTTTCACTAAATTGGAGAAGTTGCAAATTTAGCTGCTACTTCTTTTTTTTTTTTTTTCCTTAATCCTGTGTTCTTCATTTACTAAACATGAGAAAAATTAGTCAACCATTTTGTAGTAAGTTCCGTGGTTTGGCTCACTCAGTATTCTTTTTGGAATCTTTCTAGTATGCTTTTCTTTTCACCAATACCGGGAAACAAAATGTTACATTTTGTGACTCCTTAACACTAAGTTTACAAATATGTTTGGGTTCTGGATAGAGATCCAGAACATAGGAGATTTAAATTTTAAATTTAGTTAGGTCAATGGCAGCTGATACATGAGCTCCCAACCTGAGTAGAAACTTCCATATTTGATAGGCAATATTCCCCAGTGAGCAGGTCTGTGAAAACCTACCTCCAAAGTCCAAGGAAGCAGAGAAGCCAAAGACAGAGGCTGACAAATCCAGTTCTCAGAAAGAAATATTTTACAGGTATTTACCAACCAACAAAAGCCACATCTCTGGTAGCAATGAGAAAGCGGATCTCTGCACCACTACTCTCAGACCTATGGTTTATATACCATAGGGAAAGAGTGTATAGGACAATTGAAGTTGACCCCCCAGGGAATGGAAAGAATGCTCTCTGAATCTGTCTAAGGGAGGGATTTATAGTCAAGGCTCTTTAGACTTAAGGGAAGTATTTACATATGGTAAATATGTATAATCTTAGAGGTATCCAGAACGGGGATTAATCAGAAGTCAACACAGCAGAATAGCATCCAAGTTGGGATTGGTTTACCCTCCCAGGCACTTCCTTGTTCACCATATAGTAGCGTCAACAAAAAAAAATGGACAGCTGTAACAACATCACATCCTCACTCAGGGGAAGCCTTAAGAACAGAAATGAGGAGAAATTCTCTCACTGGGCTGATGGTCTGGCTGCTTGTTTGGCCCGGAAGGTGAGACAACTGAAGTATGAATCTACACTGATTTATAGACAATGGCTAATGTGTTGGTTGGATGGTCAGGACTTTAGAATGATTTGGTTAGAAAAGTGCCGACAAGAGGACTTGGGGAGAATGGAGATTTGTATCTTTAAATGGTCTGAAGGAGCTAAGTATTTGTTGACCCCTAAAAAATGCTTACTAAACAGCATCCCCCAAAGAGAAAGATTTTAATGATCAATTAGACAAGATGTCACATTTTGTGGATATCCGCCAACCTCTCTTCTCAAATCTCTTTTTTTCTGCAAATATCTCAAATGTAAAAATGTGGCTGTGGAAACAAGGTATGACTATGGAAGTTATGCATGATGTCAGCAACATCCAGGCTGAAACATCTAGGCTGATCTGATTATAGCTACTGCTATTTCCCTAACCTGCCAACAGTAAAGTCAATGAACCCTGATACAGCATCATTCCTCAATATGGTAGAGCCTACTATCTGGAGACAGATTGAATATATCTGAAAACTTCCATTAAAGATGAAACAATGCTTTATTCTCTCTGGAATGGATACTTAATCTGCATGTATTTATATTTCCTGCATGTAATACTTCCAATATCACCATCTGTGGACTCAAGTATGTGTTTACCATCATGATATTCCACCCAATACTTCTTCTGACCAGAAAAATAATTTTAAATTAATGAAGTGTGTCATTTGGTTTATTCTCACGGAATTCACTGTTGAACCATATGCTCTACCATTCTGAAATAGCTGGCTAGACAGAATGTTAAAATGTTTTTTTGAACAGTAAATTACATGGCAAACTAAGTGACACCTAGCAGTGTTGGGATATTGATCTCCAGGGGGCATATGCTCTGAATCAGTGACCAGTATAAAATGTTGTTTCTTCCAATCCCAGAATTCATGTGTCTAGGAATCAGGAAGTGGAAATGGGAGTTTCTCCTATCATTACTGTTTCTAATGATAAACCACCAAAAATTTTCTTTTTCATCCTATCAATTTTGGATATTGCTTTTTCAGAGGTCTTAATTTCAAAGTGAGCAATGTTGTCATTAGGAGATGCAACAATGAATTCAATAAACTCAACGCTGAGCTAGTCACCTGGCCACCCTGAGCTCTCCATGCCATTCTATCAACAGTGATAAAAGTGAATTACTGTACTGGTGGGAGTGGTTGATGCTAATAGTCGGGGAAAATTGGGTTACTACTATATATTTGGGACAAAGATGTTAAGCTTGTCCTTAATGCACCCATATGCTTCATTAAAATTTAAAGAAAAATGGGGAAAAAACCCCAAAACCCTAGTATAGGCGTGATTCCTAATAGTACAGATTCTTTAGAAATAAAAATTAGCATCCATTAACAAAGAACCACAACTGAGATGTTTGTTGAATACAAAATACACATAAGATGAAAGTAGAATTAGATAATCATACATACCAATAATAACCATGTGACTAGTTGTAGAAATAATGGTTATCATTATTTCTTCTTTGCTTTTATAGGAATATGTATACAGTGTACATTTATGTATATGTGTGCCAGCCCTTTTTTCTTTCTTTCCCATATTTTTCTACTACATTTCATAAGATGCATTGATAGTGGTTAAACATATGCTTCAGTATTTATGTTATAGGGCACCCAAGGGTGAATGTAACTAAGCTTGAAAAGCAATTACCATCACTCAATAATGAAGATTGAGTGATATTTTATTATTAATAATTTCAATTTTGGGGACAGAAGTAGTGTGATTTTGACTATGTGAGAAATTGTTGGATTACAATAATGATTTTGCCACCATTTTTTTGTGTGTCTAGTTGAAAATAGTCTAAAAGATATGTGCCAAGATGGCAATATTTGGGTTGTGCTGGGATATACCATGTAGACTTGATTAAACCAGAGACTACCAGTGGCTTTCACAAAAGCAAGTTCCCTAAGTGGCTCAGGTTAGCACTGTCCCAAAGATTTAACCAAAAGTTTTGAAAAACGGAAGTGGAACACCAGCCATTAATCCTGGAAGGCCATCACTGTTAGGTATGATTAAAGGCAGATGCCACACTGACCAATGTTTCGAGCTTTTATTTATTGTTCATACTTCATTCTGCTGCTGTTTTTTTAGTGCATATAAACAGCAGCCCTGAACCACAAATAGATGCTTGGCTGTATATCTAAAGTGATGATGATCACACACCATTTCCCATAGCCCTCCCCACAGGTCTCCTTTTCATAGTTCCAGTGCTAGAGGAGCTGGATATGTTTGGATCCTTAGTTTCCTTATAGGGTATCAGTTGTTCAGCTTGACCAAACTGTATACAGGCTTCATTCAGGCTCTAAGCACCTGACCTTCCTTACTCTTAGAACACTATTTAGAAATGACGTAATTATTTCCAATTACAATGTCTCTGCCCCTTTGAGATGTAAATATCTATAAAAAGGTTCTTGGCATTCTTACCGTCCAGAAATGTCACTCTCAAGGAACTGGGATCCATCCCTTTGAAATGTCATCATCAAGGAGGATAGTGGCTCTGCCTCCCCATCTCTGTGGGAAGTTAGTAGCCTAACTCAAGGAGCACCAATTTGCAAACACAGATGGCCTAACCACAGAGAAAAGCATCTGCAAACATAGGAATAATTCAATGTGCTTGACACGTTCTGTGGATCCACTCTTCTCCCTAACATCCTCCAGCACTTTTCCAATAGCTCACCCTATTACTAAAAACTATCCTGCCCTTTGTTTCAGTGGAGTTGAATTTAGATTGAGTCTCTTTCTCACATTGCAATAGGCTTGAATAAGTCTTTCTTAACTTTTTAAAATGTTTAGCTGCAAATTTTGCTTCTACACCACAAATCAAGCTGAGGTAGTAGAACTAATCAGCAGCAGGAGATAGACATTCAACTCAAGAACATTTGTCATGCTTTGCTCATATTCAGAGACAAGACCATGAATTTTATCACCTGTAGACAATTCATCATTGGAGTCATCAAGAATAGCAGTTAAACTTCTGAGTGGAGTAAATGAAACACCTCAATGTGAGGGCAGCACATTTACAGAAACCTCTCTCAATGTCATAGGATGGTAGGTATCCCTGCAAACTTGAAAAATATAAGGGATGGAAAAAGATTGAAATGGAAAGAAATATTGAAAGACTGACTATATACCAAAAAATGCCAAGCTGATTTAAAGTTAAGGTAACAATTACTCTTAGATTTCTTGGGACAGTCTATGTAACATCTGATTCATTGTAATTATGAATAGTGCACACTTTCATCTCAAAAGTGTCTCAACTGGGAAAATAAAGTATATGGTTATCCTACAAAAAAGTACTGTTTAAATAAAAAGAGAGTATTACTTTTATTTAATAATGTCATGCTCTCCTGAGTGCATTCCCTGTTATTACTTTAGGAGATAAGGGATTTAAGGAAAGCGTATTAGTCAAGGTTCTCCAGAAAAACAGAACCAATAGCAGTGTGTGTGTGTGTGTGTGTGTGTTTGTGTGTGCATGTGTAGAAATTCCAGCAAGCATTCACGCTGCAATCTTGAGTCTTAACTCATTCTGTAAGCAGAATTATTTTCTCTTTAGCGGACCTCATCTTTTCTCTTAAGACCTTCAACTGATTGAATAAGGCCCACTCATTTTACAGAGGGTAATCTGCTTTCCGCAAAGTCTACTGATTTAAAAGTTAATCACATCTGAAAACATACCTTCACAGCAACATCTCAACTGGTCTTTGCCCAGACAACATACGAAGTTGACATGTAACATTACCCCATCAAGTGATGGGCAGATGGAACGTAATGGAAGTTATATTTCTTCCATGTATGAATTATAGTATGTAAGTTAGACTCTATCACCAGTAATAATTATAATATCAGCTAAAATTTTTGAGCGAACTAATTTTATATAGATTATAATTTATCTTCACATATACTAACTGAAGTAGTTACAATGTTTATGCTAAATTAAGAGAAGAGAATTTGAGTCTTTCAGAGTTTGTGCAGTTGCTCAAGTTAATTTGCAGTGTAGATATGGAGTGGGAATTAAATCTGGGCTGTTTAATGCAGTAGTCAGTAGGCACATGTGGATATTTATCACATGAAATGTAGATCGCCCAAATAGTGAAAGTAAACAGGGTATAAATTTTAATAATTTATTTTATTTGTCTCAATACACCCAAAATAGATTTCAACATATGATCAATATAAAATGATTAATGAGCTATCTTAATGTTTTTTATGCCATCTTCAAAATCAAGAACTTAGAATGAAAAAAGAGGTAACATATCTCATTAATCATTTTATTATGATTATATTCTGTTTCATTTAATTAATTTTTAAGGTGGCTATTAGAAAATTTAAAATTACATTTGTGGCTTTCATTATATTTCTTTTGGAAAATACTACTCTCAACACTTAACCTTCCTAAGAGGAATTTTCCTTTTACAATGAATGATGTCTTATTTGCAAGATGTGGCTCATTATCACTTCGGAACAATTAGCATGTAATATTTAATTAGATTGTGTTATCGTCACCTAAAGTAGGGCAATGCTACTATCTGTGTACCACAGAATGGAGTAAAGGTGTTCTTTATTCTTGCCTAGATGTAAAGAAATTGAGAGAAATAATTTGATTTGGTTTTATCTGTTAAAGGTGCTACTTGGTACAAAGACTTCATTTGAGTCATCCTGACGTGTTCACTGAACAGTAAGGTAATTAATTTTGTTTCTGAACTTTTATGCTGTACATGTTTATAAATTGAGATATAATGGCAAGATCATTATTGGATATTGCCTAAGTGAAACAGTAAATAAGTTTAATTATGTGTATGGGTCAATGGTTGCTTTGAAAACTAAATAGTGTTAAACAAATCACAGATCCGGAATCTTTTACTTTATTTTAATGAAAACAATTGCTAAACCTGAACTTCAAGTATTTTGCATTCTGATTTTCCAAGGAAAGTATGAGAACCAGAGACTACTGGATACTTTAACCTATTCAACTCAGCTTCTAAAATTCTGAATCACAATTTTGACACTTTGAATAATTATTAATTTTGTATCAAATCTCTGATAATACCTATTTGATAGGGAGATTTAGCAGCTTACTAAGCTTTAACAAAATTATTAAGAGCAACACCAAAAACTGTAAGATTTTACTAGGTACAACTCCAAATTATTTGTGCATTTGACTGAAACTACTGATAACGTTAGGAAAGCTAACTGGAAAAGTTATGAGTTTCTAAACACTAATGTACGACTTATTTTTAAAATTCTGCTCAACCGTATTTTTATTGATGCTTTAAATAGGTAACTGACCCCAAAGTAATTAACAGTGGTCTTTCTAAATGACTGATAATTTTCCTTTTTACTTAAATGAATTCAATTTGAACTTCAAACACCTTTACTTGTGAACCAAGTTTAAACTATTTAGGCTTATCATTTTTTCACACTGAATTGTCTGGCACATTTAATTTATTATTCAAGTATCTTCCCTTAGAGCAAGGTCAGAAAAATATGGTATCCAGGCCAAATTAGGCTTGTTTTTATAAATAACAATGTATTAGAACATTCTCATATCTTAAAAAATGCACAAAATGTCTATGGCTGCTATGATAGCGTTCAGAAGGTGCTATCCCAAGATATGGCACCTTGGCATATTGAATATTTAACGCTGAAGGAATATGAGAACGCCACAGAACGGGAAGGTCACTCTCTTCTTCCCTTTGCCCTTATCTCCTGATTAGGCCATAAAGCTTATGAAGGATTTTTTGACATTTCCTGAAGCAGGTCTTAAGACCCTCATGTGAGAGGTGCCCTTCCAATACCCAGAGAAAAGGAACATCCCTATCGCTGAAGACAAAAGGTCACAGAAAAGAATCTGAACAAGCAGACCTTGCTAGTTACCTCCAATTTATTACCATCAGATTGTACTCTTTTTGCCCTGTCATAGTTTTCCACACCTATCCAGTCTTCATTAAATCTATTAAAAAACAAAACAAACAAACAAAAAACACTCGGGTTTACCCATTTCTGTGGGTCTTTTCCTTATGAAGTCTCCTGTGTCACATAGCACCTATATTAAATAAATTTGTATGCTTTTCTCCTTGTCAATCTGTTTCTTGTTATAGGGTCCTCAGATATGAACCTAAAGTAGGCGAGGAAAAGGTACTTTCTTCTCCTACAGCTCCAACAGCAGAATTGAGTAGTTCTGGCAAACACTCCCCAGCATGCAAAGCTTGAAACATTTGTATTTGGCTCTTCGCAGAAAACAAACAAACAAACGAAAACTGGATGACATCTATCATGGAAGGAGATTGTCTTTGTTAACCTAAGGTTATTATTTAATCCCCTGTTCCTGCCATTGTTTCTTTGTCAAAGAAGTTATCACACTTTCTCTGAATTCTTTTTACATATTCATTTATGTACTTTAACGCACAACTTGATACATAATAGCTGTTGGGAAGATAAACAGTTGCTTAATGAATAACTGATTAATAAGAGGAAGAATCATTACAAAGATATATATTTACTTATTCTTTTCCCTGTTAAAAGGTTTATATTAATAGTTCCATTATTAGCTGTGTTCATTAATACAGTAATTCTATATTTATTTATAGCTCTTACTGTTTTAAACAAACAAACAAAAAAAGATTACGAAAAGCCTGACCTTACAAAATAACATTTTCAATTATTTGGGCTGCAATGGCCAGTCATATTGGCCGAGCATTTGATTGTTAAGCCCTTCCCCCACCAAATTGAATAGCTGATCAAATAGATGATATCAATTGGCTTTCTACCATAAGATTGACCGTCAGTATATGTGGTAACTCTTAAATCCTCCTGAATGGCTTTCTAAAATATTCATGAGGGCTCCCATACATATCAATTAATTCATTTTTATTCTACAATTGGTTATTGAGTAAACACCATGCACTAGGATCTGTGTTAAAGGTTTTATGTATGTGGCCTCATAAAATCCATACATAGATCAAACTCTTGGACCCTCTATTTAAGGCAAAACTCTTTGACTCCCTATCTTCTGCACTTAAACACCACTCATACTGCTTCTAAATCACAGCTATTTTAGAGTATCTGGCAAGACCACCAGGAAATTTTAGCAAACAGAGCTATTAAGATAATTGTCTAAATGGGTTGAATCAATCAATCAATTCAGTTATTTAAAGGTTGCTTATTTGGCTCTTTATTCTCTCCCTTTTCTCTCTGGCTTCCTGCCTTTGGCCATTTCACTGCTCTTTAGCACTTTCATTAGAGATTTGGCATAAAAAGAGAAAAAAGGATGAAAACTAAATGAGGCTATTTAATTTCCCAATGGGCTTAGTAATTTTTAAATATTCTTTCAGGCAGTAGGAAGCACTTTGGGTTATCTCACCTACTCATCCAGAAGGTTATATCGTTTTTAGCATTATCCTTTTTGTTCATCAGAAAATAGACCTGAGTAGTGCAAATGAACTCACTTGAAAATGCAACATCTACCTTTTCAAAATGTTTGTAAGTTTCAATAATATACTAGGGTCATTGAGAAGCCAATTCATTTTGATTACTGTACTTTTTATCATTATTTTTATTCCACTTTTTGATTAAGCAGTTTTGTTGAGAAATATTTCACATATCACACAATGAATTTCATTGATTCATTTCAAGTGGTTTTTAGTAACTACATTGAGTGCTGCAACCATTAACATAAATCAGCTTTAAAACAATCTTATTGTCCCAATAAGATCTCACATAGCCATTTACAGTAAATTCCCAGTCTCATCCCCAACTCTAGGCACCCACTAATCTATTTCTTGTCTGTACAAATTTGCCTTTTCTAAATGTGTTATATAAATGGAATTATATAGTACATCATCTCTTATATCTGTCTTCTTTGATTTAGCAAAATGTTCTTGACATTCATGCATGATGTAGCATGTGCTAGTAGTTTCTTCCTTTTTATTGCTAAATAGTATACCGTTTTATCAATATGCCACTGTGTCTATCCAATTGGTGGACATTTAAATCAATTTCAGTTTTTGGCTATTATGAATAATGCTGCTATGAACACTTACATGCATGTCCTTATGTGGTCATATGTTTTCATTTCACATGGATACCTACTTACAAGTGGAATTGCTAGGTCATATATTAGTTTTGTCACCTTTTTTTATAAACTACCAAACTGCTTTTTAAAGTGGTCTGTAGTTTACTTTTATACACTAATATCACTTATCTAAGCTATAATAATATTTATTTGAGCTATAATAGTGATGCTGATATTATTTTTAGATATAATTTTTTTGCAACGGTTTCTGAGAAAATTATCTGTACTTTATTGTTAATTATTCAAGAAAATTTCATTAAATTCAATTTTGGAGGACTAACAGATACAGTTTAAAAGTGCTATGTATATATAGAGAACTTCATCTGAGAATGTTATGCTACTTGATAAAATTTTAATAATTAACTTTATTTCAAAGAAATTTAACATTAAAAGTGTTCATGCACTCAACCTACACCTGAAATATCTTTAAGGGATTCTCTGTATTCTATGTGTGTGGCTTTGGAAAAAGTAATAGCTAATACCCCAAGTAGAGTGTATCAATATACAAAAACAGAAACCTAAAAACTTTTTGATCTGCTAATCGTAAACTAACTTTTATTAGACATATCAACCTGTATGTACAAACTGTAAGCTCTGCAGGGGAAATCTTGTTTGAAGATATTGGAGAGCAAATCATAGGTTCTGGAAACTGGAGGGTTTATAACATTTGAAAAAAAGCACTATGTTTACATGAGAGCTCTCCTGAGTCTACTCTTGGAGGAGCAGAGATAGCTTCTTTATAATAAATACACTGTAAGCATAAAAACAAGCTGAAAAGTAAAGAATGGAAAAAAGATGGAACATGCTAACTTTAAACACAAGAAAACTGATATGGCAATACCAAAACCAGACAATGCAGAACTTAGAATATAGAGTATTAATTAACATAGAAAAGAACATAATTTTCTTATAATAAAAGTGAGATTTTATCAAAATAGCATAAGAACCAAACATTTATAGACAAAATTAAACTTTCAATATATATAAAACAAAAATTGGCAGAACTAACGTTTTCAGATAAATAAAAAACTCACAATTATAGGTGAGGAAATTAATCCTCTTCTCTCAGTAATTGATAAAGAACAATTAAAAAAATGAAAGTCAGTAAAGATGTAAAATATTTGCACAGTTCTGTCAACCAACTTGATCTCATTTATATTTCTAGAATATTTTATTAAACATCTGCGGAATATACGCTATTTCCTAGTGCACAGAGTATATTAATGACAATAGATAATATTCTGGGCCATAAAGTAAATCTAAACAACAACAAAAAAAAGGAAATCATACTGAAATATTTGAGTATACTCTTTGACCAAAAGTTAATTAAATTAGAAGCTAATCAAAATAAATTTACCGAGGAAACTGCTAAATAACAAAATAAAATTATGAGCATAAATAAACCCTGGGTTTTTAAAAATTGAAATAAATATTAAAAAATGTTCTAAACAGAATAATAAAACATAACATATAAAAATTACTAAAGTATTACATTAAAAATAAGAAAGGTTTGAAATCAATTGCAAGCAATTAGAGAAAAAGTAAATTTAATTCAAAATAGAGAAAAAGAAAAATAATAAAATTAGAATAAAAATAAAAGGAAAGAAAATAGAGAAAATTAACAAATCCAATATTTAAAAAATAATGATAAAGTTGGTAAATGCCCGTTTATATATATTAGGCAAAAACAGAATAAAACACACTCAATAGTTATTAAAAAGACATGGAAAATCATACTATAGACAATATGGTGCCAATATATTTTACAAATTAGATGAGATAATCAAATCCATTGACAAGCACTGCTTATAAAGATGAAAACAAATAGAAAATAGAAAATTTGAACAGCTCTCTATACATCAAAATTTTAACATACAGTAAAACTAGAAAACATGCCAGACATGGTGGCTGATGCCTGTAATCCCAGCAGTTTGGGAAGAAGAGGTGAGAAGATGGGTGGTGGTGCATACCTATAGTTCTATATACTCAGGAGGCTGAGGCAGGAAAATAACTTATACCCAGGAATTCGAGGCTCTGGTAAGTTGTAATGGTACCGTTGCACTCCGGCTTGGGTGACAGAGTGAGACCCTGTCTCTAACAAAATAAATACGTAAATAAATAATAAAAATGAAATGAAAAGCAGAAAAAGTTCAGAATTTCAGCTGTCCTCTATTAATTTCTATGTTGTAGGAGAAACGTCATAAAGCAAGAAAAAAGACAAATGGAATGAAGAGTAAAAAGTGAAAAATAAAACTGTTTTCATTTTCAAAGACAATTTTTATGTGAAGAATTTGAAGAAATCTCCGCAAAATACAAGAACTTATTAAGGGAATCTTGCAATTAAGTTGAATAAAAATCATTATAAAAATACCATTGTATTTCTATATACTAAAAATTAAAAAATGGAACTATATATTTAACATAAAATTACATTATAAAATATGCTATTTAGGAATATGTATTTAACAATTTTTAAAATATGTGTACAATATAGGTAGAAATCATTGCAGGGAAGGATTAAAGAATGTCAATTTAAATGAGTAGAGACACTATTGCTGAGATGTTAATTCTCTCTAAATTGGCCTAAATATTCAATACCATTCTTATCAAAATTCTAGAAAGTTTGTATAGAGATTGATTAGCTCATTAAATATATTATATAGAAACAATGAGGCTACAAAATAGACAAAATGCTCCTTAAAAAAAAGTTGGAGAACTTACATATTAGATTTTTGGGAACGTGTATTAATGTACAGTAATTAAAACAGTGTGGCATTTGTGTTTAAATGTGGACATACTGATTAATGGAATGGAATAAAATCTAGAAATAAATTTACAAATATGTATAGTTTATTGACTTTCAACAAAGGCACCAGAGTAAATCAATGGAGAAAGGATAGTCTTTTCAACAAGTAGTCCTGGAAAACTGGGCATTTGTAACAAAAAGGAAATGACTTTAACACATTCCTCACAACATACAAAAAACATTTATTTGAGATAAATCACAGACCTAAATTTTAGCTAAACTGTAATCAATCTAGAAGAGAGCATATAATATTTTTACTGTTTTTGGGTAAGTAAAGATGAATTAATAAAAGCAAGAAAATAATATTAGATGAAAAATAAATGAAAATTGGATTGTTTTCAAGATGAAAGCGTTGTGCTCTTATAAATTAAAAGTAAAGAAAAAGTAGGCCACAGACTTTAAGAAAATATTTATACAATGTATTTAACAAGTAGCTTGAAAGCAAAATATATTATTTTTGCATTATATTTTATTGTGTAGATATACTATAATGTATTTAACCAGTCACATATTGATGAGATTTTAATTTTTACTATAACACAGTAAAAAGTTACCTTAGAGCTTCCTATAGATATAATTCTGTGCACTTTTTCAAGTAGTTTTTTTTTTTTTTTTAATTGGGGGGAAACTACAAAGCATTTACAGTACAATGTTTACCGTGAGGTTGAAACATGAGTTTATTCACTTTAAAAACTCATCATTTGATTGTATATAATTTATGTTTTAATACCTTTTTTAAAAATGTACTTACAAAAGTAATTAAAAAGTTATTTTTGAGTGAAGTAATCATGAAAGTTTAATTAATGTATAGTCATTTTCCTACTTTTGATATAATTACACAAATGCAACTAATTTACAAATGAGACTAAATATATCGACTGAAATATCATTAGGTTAAAAAGACACTTTGTAATAGGTGTATACAATTACTATTTTTCAATTAAAAATAAAATTTTAAAGATTAAAAAGAAAATAGGCAACTTAAGCAACTAATTTGAAATCCTGAATAATTTAATTGATAATACTGTTGAGATTAATGATAGACCTAAACATAATTAGACAAGCTATTTTTAAGTATTTTCAGGGTTGAGGAGGGTAAATCTTACACTGAAATGAATTGGACTAGACTATAAAAAGCTACCTTTGCATTTAACTTTTATACTTTCTCATTAATATGTTTTTATGTGTAATTGAGAAAAATATCACATACAGAGCTTACACTTTCTGAAAAATCTCTTCTATGGGGCAAATCATATAATGTTAGTGATAGGCATAGGTCACCATATTATTGCTAGGGGTGACTATTAATATATACAAATACAAACCACACTTCAGATAGGCCCCATCCTCTTAGACAAAGCCCACCAAGAAGTTGAGTATGAACAGAAAATTTTCCACTGAGTATATGATGGATCGCCAACCTATCATCATGTGTTTGCTAGCCACTACTTGTGTGAGGAAAATTACGTATCCTTTATTTTGTTTTTATAAATCTGGACCAGATTAAAATGAACATAGGGAAATAGGTAAAAGAAATGAAAAGAAAGGTACAGAAGGGAAAGAAATGAAGTAAGAAGAGTAGAAAGGAAAAGGGGGAAATCAAATCTCATCACCTGATGGGGCTAGCCAATGACTCCCAACAGTTTACTAATCTGATACAGACACTTCGAACTGGATGCAAAGCCCCATGGTGCACCACTGATATCATGCACAGTAACAGCATCATTAGTTTACCTCCATTGGCACTACATCTACTAGTCATTTTCATTCACTGTCTTCTGACTCTTATTCTTATCATCACCATCTAATTATTACTAGATCTTCAAATGGTACCTTGAAAGTTTAATTTCTTGGGCAGGATTGTCTGAATGACTGGAGCATATCATGTTCCCTACATTTTAAGCTGCCAGTGACAAGACAAAGAATAGTTCTCTCTTTAGTTTTCATAGGGTCTCCCAAACATTGCATTCCATCAAGATAGTGTGGTGAAGATTTTCTTGAAAATAAGCTGGCTATTGGAATACTGTGTAATTAAAATTTTACAAATATCTCCTACATTTTTTAAATACAAGAATTGTGCTGATTAAAAAGAAAAAAAAAGAATTGTACTGAAAAATTGCATGTTACATTTAAGTCTTATAATAACTACTTTTCTGTAGGCTAATGATAAGGTTTTTAAAAAATTTTTTGTTGTTTTGCTCACCTCTTTAAGTAACTGAGCTGTGTTATTTACTAGTCAAAAGTTTTGACAAGAGTAAATTTTAAAAAATGGTGAAAAAATTGGACAGTAAAGTTGTGGCTACATTGTACTTTTGAAATATTTCAGCATCTTAGTTTGTAGTTAAGAGATAAGTAGAAATGAAATGAGATGAAAAAAAGTTGCTTTACAGTTTAGAACCATAATAGTTAATACAGTGAATAGGTTCATGGAATTAAATATATTGTCAGTCCATTCACAGAAGATTGATGTGGGCAACTCTATTGAGGGAGGTGTGCCTTCTTGTAAAATATGACATTTCCTTATTATAAAATTAAATAGTTCTGCACACATACTAGAAAACAAAAGTTTGCATTTTAATTTGTTTCTTTTTATTTTTCAATGTCATTTAAACACGTTTTTGTTTTGGGAAGAATATAAAAATGGATTCTTTGACACGTGGACTATTTATATTCATGTTCTTTCTATTGACTTGTGACTTCACGTATCACCTTTCGCTCATTCATGTTCACCTTCTGCCTTTGAGTCTCCTAGTACTTGCTTGGTTAAATATGGTGTATTTCTATTAGTAGCTTCTCCAATCTCAATTGTTTCTAACATCAGCATCCAAGAAATAATAGGTTAATGACCCCATGCAATATATGTATGTATAAACTACATATATTTAATTGAAGTGCTTTTCTATTCAAGCAAATAATGCCTATCTTGAGAGAAAAAAAACCTATATGACAAAATATATTGCACTGGAAATGCTGCTAGCTATATCTGCAGTGTCTGCACAATACTGGTTTCCATGGGCCAATTGTTTAGTTTTGGGCTAAAGTTTCTAAAGATATGGCTATTTCAGCTGGTGATAATTACATTTATATGTCCTTTTTTTCAGATGTTCATCAATATGAGAAATTTCAAGAGAATTTATTTATAACAGTCCTAATTTCCCATATTTTAATCATTTTATATACACTGACTTACATGTATCACAATGAATCAAATAACTTCAGCCTAGTCTTAAAGATCATAAAGTCACTAAGCAACAATTCACCACCAGCTGGAGAAAATTTTCTTCTTACTTAACTACATTTCTTTTTCATTAGATCTATACCTGAATTAAATCAAAGCACTCAGACACTAACTACACGTTTTCCAACTTCTGGAAAAGATTTAAATTCATTTTCAAAGGAAAATATGCCTATTTTGAGATTACAGGTTTAGATATTAATCTCCTGTCTAAAATTTGTTATTTAAAAGTATAGCAAATTGATGTATTATATTAGTTGACTTTTCACATAATTCCAGAGACAAATAGCATATCTTAAATGTTATTCCCACTTCTTTAATATAATTTGCTAGTCTGAAGAGAGAAGTCAGAAATAATTGCCACTTCTGCACAGTATAGTAATATTTCTTATCTTGTAATTGGAGCTATATAGCAATTCTCCTATTCACCCTAACATTTACTTTGGAAATTATGTCACCTCTATTCCCTAGGCGAGTCTATGTGCAATTTTTCATTTCAATTGTATAGATCTTAAATAAAAATTGATTGTATTTTTTCAGGGACAGGTTCAAGGGTATAATCTATCCAACTAATATTTATTGAATAGTATAATGCAAAGTTCTGAGTGTCAAAAATATCTAAACACAAATGCCAGCTTCTCATTTACAAATTATCTGACTTGGATCAAGTTAGAGCAACTTTCTGAACTTCAGTTCTTTATCCAAAAATGAAGACAATGATTTTAGGAATGCTGTAGGAATTGTGTAAGAAGTAATATGTAAACTAGCACAGCATTTAGAACAAACCAAAGAGTTGATAAGTGGTAAGTATTATTATTTCATGAACCAGACACTTGGCGGTTGTTGGGAATACACAGTCATCATCCGTGCCACTGAGGAATTCACAGACGGAGGTGGGAGGAGTGTGTACAAATAATTATGGTATAATGTGTTGTATTACTCCAAATAAAATTGCATTAGTGAGTTGCCTGCTCATATTTGATTTCTTATGTTTTTATTGTTAGTAATGTAAAAAATGGAAATCAAGGTTGAATGGAAATACCTACATTCTTCATATACACAATTTTTTTTTTAATTAGGGGAAAACTACAAAGCATTTACAGTACAATGTTTACAGTCACAATTTGTAGTGAGCCGATTTCCCAAAATATATTACCACTCAAGTTGACTTATCTTGTTACATTCAAAAACCTACTCTGTCAAAGTAGTCCAGAGAGTACATACATAG
>CAUYRT010070488.1:0-14120 GCA_963574885.1 Lepilemur ruficaudatus | reverse complement strand
GAACTCCTGACCTTGAGCGATCCTCCTGCCTCGGCCTCCCAGAGTGCTAGGATTACAGGCGTGAGCCACCGCGCCTGGCCTCTTCTTGTTTTTTTAAATTTGACTTCTTCATGTACTTTATCCCTGCTAACCCATGAATCTGTCAGTCCACGTGTGGGATCATGTGTTCATGTACACAGCAGGACATTTGTTTAGTCATCTGTGCCGTCACTTGTTTGCCCATTCGCTCCTTCATTCAATCTCTGTTCATTCATCATTTGCATGTTTGAAAACATGCTCATTCACTCACTAACATGCTATAGCCCCTTTCAGACACAGGGACCATTTCCCTAGTTGTATCCATGGTGGGGATTAGCCCCCCTTTCCTTGGTTACTTATCACTCACTTTCCTTCCTGGCCACGCCTGCCAGCTCCTCATGCCTCCAGGCCTTTGCTCAGGCTGGTGTCCTTTTCTGAGCACTTGTTCCCAGTCACCTCCAGTCTGTGTGGCAAGGAATGCGTGGGGTGGGGGAGGAGAGAACAGGGCTGAGTCCCACCCCTCCCCTTCTCCATGCCTTAGATCTACATCCAAACAACCACACTGACTGTGTCCTTGAGCCTGAGTGCATCGGTGTCCCTTGGCATGCTCTACGTACCCAAAACCTACGTCATCCTGTTCCATCCAGAGCAGAATGTGCAGAAGCGGAAGCGGAGCCTCAAGACAACTTCCACGGTGGTGGCCCCTGCAAAGGGCGAGGGCGCCGAGGACCCCAAGTAGCAGGTGGGGCAGGAATGGGACTGGCTGCTCACTCTCCTCGTTTCTTTTCTTCCCCTCACTCCACGGTGGAAGCTGTGAGGAGTCCAGGTCCACCAGCAGCAATCAGGGCAGGGAGTCCATGAAGACCATGCCCGGCGTGGACGGAGCTGGCCTTCACAGGGCACTGGGCCCGGTCCACATCAGTCTCCCTTTCCTACATGTCGGCATCACACCCCCCTGCAGACCAGACTTGCTCCCACGCTGGGAAACAGGCTCTGAGAGGGTTCTTCCACCTCTGGAGAGGGACTACTGATTCTCTCTGGTCTGAAGTTTAATGACCGTGATGAAGCCCCGGCTCAGGCCAGTGTGAGTGAGAGTTCCATCCCTTGACTGACCACCATAACCTGGGGAGTGGGCAGCGTGCAGGAACCCGGAGATCCCAGAATGAAACACAGGGTTGGAGTAGAGGAGCAGACTCTTCTTTGTCTCAACAAAAGGAGACCTGTGGGTTTACATTCCAGACTAACATGGCTCGCGTGGGTGTTGTGCTGGCATAAAGGGACAGATCTGGGTGATATCCCCCAGCAGTGGCCAGAGAGTGAGCCCGGAACTGGACTGTGCCCCCATGAGGTCCTCACGTCGCCGTTTCCCCCTCTGGGATTGGGGAATGTTGAACTTTTTAGAGTACAGCTGCTTTCCTTCCCCATGTGTACTCCCTTAAGTTACTCTCAAACCTTTAGAAACTCAGATACACTTGTGTGGTGTCAGTGGTGTGAGCATAAAGGCACACGGTGTCATTTACCACCCCGTGATGCCTGTGGGAGGTTGTGTTCAGGAGCCGTATATTAGGAGCAGTGATAGAGAGAGTTGTATCCATGGTGAGGATTAGTTCCAAGCGGATAACTTAGGGTGACTATAAGAACTCTTTGTTCCCCATATTTACTGGGAAGTCCCCTTTAAAAGGAGAGCATGAGGCAGAAGAGGAAGACATTTGGACTACAGATGCACAGACATTCTTTGTCAATAATCTTTTTTTTTACAGAAGGTGTGGTTTTACTTTTGGAATTTTGTTTCCCTGGGGTAGAATTTAAATTTGTTAAATTGATTGTTTCTTAAAATCAGTATAAATTCCCTGTTATGTAATGTCTGGAAGTAATTTGGTGGGTGCACTACACTTTATACAACACAGAGGCTCTCTGCTAGATAGATTCTTTGGTGCACAGTAAGTTTTGACCTTGGCACTGGGTGTTTCCACATTTTTTAAATTAATAGGGCTTCTTGGGACAACATTTTTGGTATACTACTGATTCTCCTTTGCACATTTGTTGCAATCCTAGGATTTCCTCACAGTGTGAATTATGAAGTTTCATTTATTGCTGAATGCAATCCAAAGTTCCTTATTTCATAGGGCTTCTCTCCTCTGTGGGTTCTTTGACGTGTAATGAGGCGTGTTTTCTTACTGAAGGCTTTTCCACATTAGTGCTTTTATAGGGTTCTTCTCCTGTAGGAACTGTTTGAGAGTCAGTGAACTCTGACCTCCAAAATGAAGGTTTCTCTGCATTTACTGTTTTCTTAGTGTTTGTCCCAGTATGAATTCTCTGATGTGCAATGGGTTTTGACTTCTAGTTGAAAACTTTTCCACATTTTTTAAAAATTGTGTGATTTTCCCTACTCTGAACTCTGATTTAGAGTTAGAATGATTTCTTAGTAAAGGCATTTCCACATTGATTGCATTTAGAGGATTTCTCCCAAGCATGAGGTTTCTGACTTTGTGGAAGACTTCCACACACTTTCCACATTCATTCCTGTCTATCTGATGGGAATTAACTGATGCACAGTGAGTTCTATCTTCCTCTTATGGGATTTCTCACATAGGATTTCACTTGTAGGTTTTCTCCACAATATGAACCATCTTGTGCATGGTGGGGCATCCTCTGTTACTAACGGTGTTATCATGATATTTAGTACATTCGTGAGGGTTCTCCCCTTTCTGAATTCTCTGATAAGTACAAAGTTCTGACTTCTACAAAAGGGATTTTCCACTTTCGGTGTCTACATGTGATTTCTCCCTTTGATCATTTCCTTGGTGTTCAGTGGAGATTGACATCTCCCTAAAGGTTTTCCCACTTTTTTGCATGCATAGTTTTGAATTCTTTGATGTTCCATCAATTTGTTTCAAACCTTGAATAAAATTTTTGTTTCTTTTCAAATCTGTGGAATTTATAAGACATTTTGCCAGCATGGTCGAATAAGAGCTGAGCTATACCTAGGGCTTTCTCACATTCATTGCCCTTGAATTATATGTTCCAGTGAAAATGGAATTCTAGGTTGAAGGCTTATTTTACATTTGTTACAATTACAGTTTTTCTCTCCAGTTTTAGTTCTCTAAAAAAATAGTAAGATTACATTTTGCTATAAGCTTTACCCAATTATTCCTAAGGTGGTTTCACCTGTGGTCTGATGTGTTGAGATTTGTATAGGAGGGATTTTGTATATTAATTATATTTTTATGCTTACCAGTGTGAACTTTCTGACACATTTATTACAGCTTTGTCATGTTTATTATATTTTTTTGCCTTTGGAAATTTCTCCCTAATTTATTACAATTATTGCCCCTCACTTTAGTTAGTTACTTCTTATTAATAAGAAGTTATTAAGAGTTGCAAATGCAACTTCTCTCTAAAGTTTGATGTGAGTCTTCTGTTGCTTCTTTATACAGCTAGTGGTTCATAAGACTCCTTCAAAAATGGAATAAAGTGCACAATTCCAAGTGAATCCTTCTACTATCATTTTATAGAATGAAATTGCTTCAGAAGTACTCTTTGTCATATTTATACCTTTGCTTCTAAATATGAAAAATTCCAAAGTATAAATACTTTCCACCTCTTGGAGTTTGAAGGGAAACTGCTGTCATGTGGACAGATAGGAGAATACTGAGAGTTATTGTAAGCAGTTTTGAGAGTTTCAAAGATGACCTTTCATACTATGAGAAAAGGGTAAAGAAATGTAAGGGGCAGGAACCAAGAAGGGACAAGGCTCTGATGGGGAGAGACCGAGGAGGAGAATGGGAAGGAACAGGCAGCCCCGGATGTGGAGGGGCAGACTAGTGAAAGGGCTGGATTGGGAATGATATGCCTCATCACTCCACTTATGGATCACTGCCTCTTTATGTGCGGGCTGTTTGGAACAGAATACCATAGTCTGGGGGGCTGATCAACAACAGATATTAATTTCTCACAATTCAGGTAGCTGGAAAGGCCAAGATTGAGGCATTGGCAGATCTGATGTCTGGTGAGGGCTGCTTCCTGGTTCATAGATGGCACCTTCTGTGTCCTAACATGGCAGAAGGGCCAAGGGTGCTCTCTGGAGTCTCATTAATAAGGGCACTAATCCAACTCATGAGGACTCCACCCTCATGACCTGATCACCTCCCAAAGGCCCTACCTCCAAATACCACCACAGTAGGGGTTAGGATTTCAACATGTGAATTTTGGGGTGACACAAAGATTCAGTCTATGGCAATTACTACTGCAGAATACTACTAACTAGTCTGTTTCTTGTATCTTTTCCCTCTTGTCCATCCTACACATCAATATAAAAATCATCATTCCATGGCACCACATTGCTGTGGTCCCCGCTCTCTCCAAGCAACTCCATCTGGGTGTGATTCATTCTCATATTTACCTGTAACAGAAACAGCAGGCAGGGTAATAGTCTGGAGGATCATGGCCACAGGCTCTGTTCATTGCTATAATCTGTCAGGCTAAGTACCATCAGGTTATTCTACCAGACCATTTGAATACTGAATTTACCTGAACTGGCAACTTCTACATTATCTTTCCCATTCTTATTTGCCAGACTGGTAAATTTTCCAGGACCCACAGACCTTGTCTTGCTGCTACTTCCTTAAGTCAGCTTTCATGTCTTGAAGTCACACTGTGCTGTGGTTAAGACTTCTCAAGACCAACTGCAGCTCTGGGTGACCTTGGGCAAGATAATGCATTTCTCCTGCAGCCACTAAAGGTAGAGCCTCCTTAATGACCCCTACAGAGATGCCCAAATCATTCACCCCATGTACCCACCACTAACCTCCAGTCCTGCCAATCACTGCCCATGCAGACACCATCCATTAACCCAACCCTACAGCTGACCAATCCTAGGACCCATCTCCCACCCCTGGGCACCTACTCACTGACCCCCAGACCGCTCATTCATGATCGGTCCCACAGGTATCCTTAGGTGCTGACTCTGGGATGCATTGGTAGACAAGATAGACAAGGACTGCTTCCTTCATGGGATTTATATCCTAGAGACAAACAATAAACAACGTAAAAGGCAAGTCAATAAATGACACCATATGTTAGAAGGTAACAAGTGCTGTGGACAAAAGAAAATAGCAGAGCAGTGTAAGGAGAATGGGGGAGCTGGAATTCTGAAGAGTATCCAGTGTGGGCTTCATCTGAAGGAGATGGGGAGTTAGCCACGGGGTATCTGGGGAAGGGGGTCCAGCAGGAGGAGTGGTGAGTGCAAGGCCCTGGGGCAGGGGCCTGCCTGGTGTGTTTGAGGACCCAGCAAGGAGGTTGGTGTGGTGGAGCAGGGTGAAGGAAGGAGGCAACATGGGGAAGGTAGAGAGGGCTCTGCAGAGAAACAGAACCAAGAGGGGAAATACACACACACACACACACACACGACTTTTTCTCCTAAGGCCTTCAACTTATTGGATAAGGCCTACCCGTATTATTGGGGTTAATGTCTTTTACTTAAAGTCAACTGATTGTAGAGATTAATCACATCTACAAAACACCTTCATATCTAGATTAGTGTTTGATTAAATAACTGGGTACTAGAGCCTAGCCAGTTGACACATAAAACTAACCATTACATGAGGTAATGGAGTATATATATCATGTGGGGACCTGTAGGCCATTATAATTTATAGCTATGGACTTTATTTTATTCTAGGTGAGATGAGGAGACATTGGAGGGTTACACTGGAGGTTTTTAAGAGGAATGAGATGGCCTGACAAATTAAAAGGACCACTCTGGCTACCGTGTTGAAATATTTTAGAAACATCTTTTATACATTTGTCTTTTCAGAGTATATTACATAATATACTCTGGCTGCTATGGGTTGACAAATGCTACCACCCACAGACTTAGGCAGGGTATCACTCAAACAAACACTGCTGCTCACAGATCTGAGTGGGGCAGCGCTCAAGCCAGTATAGGCTAACAATTGCTGCTATCCATGGACATATATGGGGTAGTGCTCAAGCTGCTGTGGGCCAACAAATGCTGCCACCTGTGGACATGGGCAGGACCGTGCTCAAGCCACTGCAGGGGACAAGTGCCACCACTGACAAAACTGGGAGGGGTGATGACTCACTCTGCAGCATGCAGATCACCCATGACAACCACAGGGGAAGGGTGAGATGTGAGGTGCAAGAGAGCAGCAGTGTTAAACGATATCAGTGCATCTGCCTTTCTTCTGCTGGGTCAGTCTTCCAGAGTAGGGACACAAGTGTGCTGGACCTCTCCTCTTCAATGAGTAGGAGAGTTCCCAGCAGAGGGAAAGGGGTACACCGCAAACCTGTCATAAGCTTACAGAACAGGTTTCAGCTGAGAAGAAACCAGCATAATAACTCCAGCAACATGAAAAAAAGCTATTTTGACATTCCCAAAGGATCACAATAGGTCTCTAGCAACAGACTACAACCAAAAGGAAATTGTCAAAATGTCAGATATGAAATTCAGAATATGGATGACAAGATAAACGGGATAGATGTGAAAGTTGAAAACCAAGACAAAGAAACAAACAAAATAATTTGGGGCATGAATGAAAAATTCACTAAAGAGACAAATAACACAAGAAAAGATATGGCAGAATGTAAAGAAATGAAAGTCATTTACGAAATTTCAAAATATAGCAGAAAGTTGTAACAGACTAGACCAAGCAGAAGAAAGAATTTCCGAGCTTGAAGAAAAGGCTTTTGAATTAACCCAGGAGACAGGCAGATGCACTGATATTGTTTAACACTGCCTCTCTCCTGCTGGGTCAGTCTTCCAGAGTAGGGACACAAGTATGCTGGACCTCTCCTTCTCTTCAATGAGTAGGAGAGTTCCCAGCAGAGGGGAAGTGTGCACTGCAAACCTGTCATAAGCTTACAGAAGAGGTTTCAACTGAGAAGAAACCAGCCCCACCAACTGCAAGACAGAGCAGGTGGGAAAGCTTCCTGTCTCCATATTATTCTGCCAACTAACCCAGAAGTGTATGCGAGGGCAGGGAAAAGTGCAAGGGAACAAGGAAAGAAGAGGAATCAGAAAGATGGAGGCCACAGTGTTCTCAGATTAACATTTGGGGTAAATTGTTTTCTCTAACAAAGGCATTCAGTTGAGGGCTATTTTGTTCCAAGACTCTGAGGCTCAGGCACAGTAACCTGGAAGAGGCACAGTAACCTCACAGTAACCTGAGTCTGCTGCAGGGTCAAGGTGCTGCTTCAAAGCAGTCACTGGATATGGAGGAAGGCAGCACCTTAGAGAGAAGCTGCTGTCAAAGCTAGGCAGACGTGGGTGGACAGGGAGAAAGAACCCAGATGCAACAATCAGTTAGCTGGAGATGAGGAACACTTGACATAAGAGGATTAGAAGAATTTGAAAGGGGAAATTTGAAGCAACTTTTTTCTCTACAGAGCGGGCAGTTTCAGTAGCTGTTCACAGGAGCCCATAGACATAAAGAATATGTTAGTATCAAAGTCTAGATGCTAATCCCCTACTCAAACCTTTCCTCTGGGCACAGTGGAACTAGTACTTCCAATGGGTGTGCCCACTGGGTAGTTCTGAAGTATGCAAAGAAAGCCCCAAGGTGGGAGGTGAGTTCTGGATCAGCTTCTCCGGCTCTTACCTTTTTCAGTAGTCCTGGTGAGGGGCGGGGACACTGGTGTCACGTGTAAGTTCAGCACTCCTCTGCATGGCATGGTTGCTGTGTCCTGGGAGCAGTCTTTGTGCACTACCTGGAACAGGGATGGGCTGGACGTGTGAAGAGGGGGCTGCTGAAGACAGCACATTGCAAGCTGACAGTCTGCAACCCCAAAGGATCCCACACAGTGGTCCTTCACCTCTGTCACAGTCAGAGTGTCTATGTGGCCAATTAACAGGACAGAAAAGCAAGGTATGCAAAGAAGAAAAGGTATGCAGAAAAGCAAGGTATGCAGGAATTACTGGATGTTTTGGAATTAACACAACTGAGGGTGGGGTGGTGAAAAACCCCTCTCAATAACTGAAATGTCTAATGCTGTGTGGGTCAGCTGGCAGAAAAGATTTCAGTGTTCTCAAAAATTCTCTTTCCAGGATTGAGCCAAAGGTGATGGTAGGGCAAGTTAGAATGCCCAGGCAGAGCCACTCTACTTCAGATGAGAAAAGTACAAATAGCACCCAGGCAATGTTGGCTCCCGAGTAGAGAAGGCCATATAATAAGCTGTTAATTATATAGTAGGATATAATAAAGCCACTGTCTGGCCAAACACTGTTACCATAAATATATTTGAGTCAGCCTAGACATATATATTAGGCCAGTGACTTACTTTTTGCCTTCCCAGACAGGGATGAGTGAATAGGCATCCCAGAGGACTAACTTCACGAAGACCCAAACCTGACAGGAAATGAGCTCAAGGAAAGCAGGCTGTAACCTCAGATGGAAGGCCTTCAAACAGCAGTCATTCTGCTGGAGGAATAGCTCCTGGAGCTGTCAACGAGGTGAATGAGACACTCAAACTGGCTGCAGGTCTTAGCTCTCGTTCAGCTGCATTCATTAAGAATAAACAAAACAACCAACTCAGCTTAGAAATGTGTTTCTCAGGTATTCACGGTAAGGGGATAGTTATTAGGACTTCCAGGTTATATGGATATTAGTGAAGGCAGATGTCTACAGGAGTGAGCATGGTTTTTCAGGTTTATTGTGGAATCTGGGCTTGCCAGCCATGTGAGGCTGCATGTGGACACAGGGCACAGACAATCCCAAGTAACATCCAAGTCTACGTTACAACCAAGAGTCCACTGAGTTCTACCATGATATAGAATGTCCTCTTCTGTTACTTGGAGCTCAGGTATAACATCTTGAAGGGCCAGCAGGTTGCCCAACTTGATGTACAGCACTCCCATAAGCCAGAGACCTGCTACTTTGTTTTCAAGAATGATAATTTACTTATTCTCCCACCTTCACCGTGTGGCATGTTCCAGCTTGCAGTAGCGCAGATTCTTCCATCTCTTGTGGGAAAGGGGAGAGTGCCTCAACAGGCTGTGTGTGTGAGGGTGCACAGATGTTATTTTATCTTTGTGATTTCAATGAAAAGCCCTGAAGGACTGAAGATGTGACTAAACTGTACCTTCAGGACTAGTGTATCGCCCAAACTTTTGGGCATGGATATGGTCTGTGCCAGTAAATGTCAATGGTGCTACTGATCACTTTTTGACCCATGGGATTATTCAACAAGTTGCTTACCACTGTCTGAATCTTTAAGTAGTAGAATGCCCAGATGGAGGGGAGGAAATGACCACTTCCAAATGCAAAGCAGAAATTCAAAACTCTCTGCTTTCCTATGAACACAGAATCAATACCTTAAAAAACCTAGATAAAAGCAGGGCAAGGGCCAGGATTCCCCAGTTCGATGATCTGGGAGTAGCAAATATACTAAATATACTCTAACGTAGTGGACACAGAGCACTGTCCAGACAAGGGAAAGAGAGTGGGTCAGAGCATTTTGAGAACTGGCCTTGGGGCTCTCATCTCATGTCAACCTTACATAGGGAAATGGCAAGTCAAAGAAGGGGAGGTGGCCTGGAATGCCACGAGGCAGGTGGGAGCATCACACAGCTGAGCAAGCCCTGACTGGTGTGTGTAGAGTAACTATAGTGCAGAACTATTGAGGGTAATGGCCACATAGGCCAAGCCCCTACTTTAGGGGTCATCCCAGGGTCAGAGCCAAACAGAGCCCAGAGGAGCTAGGTAACCTAAGAATTTTGATCAAATTTTGCCTCCCAGATAGAGATCCCAAGTTTTGAAAGCTAGATTTGGGTGCACTATCCAGAATCGTGGATGATGTCTGAGATCAGATCACCACACTCCCCAAGGTCAAATGGGGCATAACGAGTGACCCAGTGCTAACAGTTAGGAGTTGCTAAGTCAGAAGAGCATCACACCAGTCAACCAAATCATCCCAGAAGGACAACACAAGTAGTATGCTAGTGGACAAATCAGAGACCTGACAAAAGACGGTTTGAAGCAAAAGGTGAGAAGCATAATTTAGAAAACTCCTGGGCTGTTGCATGGTGACTGCACTTTCTTTACACTGGGTGTGAGGAGTGTGGGTGAAGAGAGAACTAAGGGTTCCATTACAGATGGCAACTCTCTTATATAAGAGAATCCAGTAGAGTGAAATTCTTGTAGGCCATTTGACTTTTTTGTTCCTTTTCCTTCAACCTTAATTTTTACAATTTTATAGTTTCTCTTAATAGTCAAAATGTAATTTGATATGCCAATTTTTATGTTGTTAATGAAGCTCCATTTTGGTTCTTATACTTGGTAATTCAGACTAATCAAACAGTACTGCTATTCATTTGAGGCAGTACTAAAGAATGAGAAGCATTTGACATTCTTAAATTCTCAAAACCCACAAGACTGTGAAACTTGACTCTCAGTAAATAAAATGACTATCTTGATGTAAGCTTTCATAGTTATTCTCTACAATGGGTCCTCTTATGTTCAATAATTAATTTATTCAGTCTCAAAGCTCTTCCATATAAACTGCATTTGAATCACTTTTCTCCAATATGATGCCTCTGATGCTGAATAAGGTTTGCAGTCTGGTTAAAAGCTTTCCCACATTTATTACATTTATAGGGTTTCTCTCCTGTGTGAATCCTCTGATGTTGAGTGAGGTGTGTGCTTCGGATAAAGGCCTTCCCACAGATTTTACATTTGTAAGGTTTTTCTCTAGTATGAATTCTCTTGTGTTGGGTAAGGGCTGAATGGTCACTGAAGGCTTTTTCACATATATTACACGTATAAGGTTTTTCCCCAGTATGAATTCTCTGATGTTGGGCTAGGGCTGATTGGTCCCTAAAGGCTTTCTCACACAAACCACATCTGTAAGGTTTCTCTCCAGTGTGAATTTTCCGATGTCGTGCAAAGGATGAATTATCCCTGAAAGCTTTCCCACATTCATTACATTTATAAGGTTTCTCTCCAGTATGAATTCTCTGATGTTCAGTAAGGGAAGAGTTCACCCTGAAGGCCTTTCCACATTCATTACATTCAAAGGGTTTCTCTCCAGTGTGAATTCTCTGATGCTGAAGAAAACTTGTACTCTGATTAAAGGCTTTCCCGCATTCATTACATTTATAGGGTTTCTCTCCACTATGAATATTCTGGTGTTTGGTAAGATGTGCCCTGCACACAAAGGCTTTTTCACAAATGTTACATTTAAAAGGTTTTTCTCCAGTATGTATTCTATGATGATGGGCAAGGTGTATGTTTCGGATAAAAGCTTTTCCACATAAGTTGCACTCAAAAGGCTTTTCTCCAGTATGAATTTTCTGATGATAAGTAAGTGAGGAGCTCACTGAGAAGGCCTTGCCGCATTCCTTGCATTCATAGGGTTTCTCACCAGTGTGAATTCTTTGGTGATGGATGAGGTGTGTACTCTGGTGAAAGGCTTTTCCACATTCTCGACATTCATATCGTTTCTCTTTAATATGAGTTTTCTGATTTATGTTTTGTTCAGTATGAATTTTCTGATGTTTATTAAGAGTCAAACTCTTAGAGAAGACTTTTCCACACTCACTGCACTCAAAGGCTTTTTTGCTATGTTGAAATTCCTGACTTTGAACAAGAGAGGAGCTCATGATGCAGCCCTTCCCAGATCCATCACATTCCTGTTCACTAACACCAGCTGGGGTGTTCTGGTGAGTGAGTACCACTTGCTGCAAACTGGTCTCCTGGTCTCCACACCGCCAGTCCAACAAGCCAGCATATGTCCAGCCACTATCTCTACTGAATCTTTCCTTTATTGTCCACTGATCCAATTCTTCTTCAGGGATACCTGCCTTGAGAGTAGATTTCTTACTCATAGGCACAGTCATCCAGTCTGAAAGACATTAAAAATAAAAATGTCTGTTTTATCCTAATAAAATATCTAGATGGGATTTGATGATAAGCGTGTTAATAACACTAACAAAGAGGTGGCAGTTTTGAAGATTTCTTCAAGTGAAGACAAGAAAGGAAAGGGGAAGAGAAGTGAACAAAAGACTGTAGCAGTGGGTTGATCTACTGTACAATGCACAAAGCAGAAGCACTTGGAAGCATGATCTCAGAAGTCACAGGCTTGAGTTAGAATCCTGAGTACAACACTTATTTTCTTTGTGATCATAGAGAAGTTACTTTTCTTTCTAAGCCTCAAAAACAAACAAACAAATAAACAAAAACCTGATACACACCATACTATGTTAACAAATAAGAAAAAAAAAAACATGCCTATTCTAGTGATATGGTCTTTAAGACAACCCAGACGTGGCCTTAAGAAACCATTGAAACTACAGGTCAAGACTTGGTAGGGAAAAAACCCTCAACTCAAAAGTAACTACTAAAACCAACATTTTTATGTTTTATAGACTAATTTGAGCATTTAGATGGACAATAAAAGGCTAGGCTGCTGCAAAGGCTATGTGATATGCTCGTATCTACTAATAAAATAAGGACCTGCTATTGCCATGAGGAAGCAATGTCTCCAAACTCATATGAATAATGTGACAGCTATATGAGGAAAATGTATCATGAGGACATATAAATGGGAATAGAAAACTAGGAACAGAGCAGCTTATCTGCCAGGATATATCCAGTATGTCTAGCAAGGAGAGGTTGTAAATGTGGGGAAAGGAGTATACTGGTCTCAAGAAAGGGGACTCTGCTGCTGGGATAGGAGCCACGGTCCCATGAATTATCTGATAAAATGATTCCTTTCCCCATACAAAAATTCCACATTTACTCAACAAATTTCTCACTTGATTGCATGGGTATCTTGATATTACCAAGCAGAATTCTGGATTGCACGTTAGTGTTCCATATATACTTGTGAATATCTTCCTTTTAACTAAAGTCATTAAAGTCTATTTAAGACTTTGTACTAAGAAACGTAACACTATGGACTAGATTCTAAACAAAGAGGATAGAAACATTCCTCAGAAATCCTATCAAGAATAAGCCTTCCTCATCAGTTTCCTTTCCCACTCACTCCAGAAAATCTTCTACAAAGAGCTACCAAAAAAAAAAAAAAAAAAGAAAGAACAGAAAAAGAAAGCCAAAAACCTTTTTACTTATCTGGAAAGGCAAACAAGTACATTTTATAGCTAAAATATTGTTGAGCTCAGAATAATATATCCTTGCTCTAAACAAAGGACGGTCAAAGTTAAACATTAGTATTGTCAAATCTCAAAATATTAAAGACTAACCTTCACTTCTGGCCAAAATAGAGTAGCCAGTTCTACAGAACAACTAGAAAATCTGAATTGAAAAAAGATATCTGTCTGAAGACATGAGATGTTACCCGAGGCAGACTTGATAGTCTGACATTAGGGAGCAAAATTAAGCAGAAATACAAATTTTCTATAGTTTCTTGTTACTATGGAGATAAAAATTGAAGTTCAGGACCTTCCAAGGAGGAGGGGTCACAGTAAACGTGTGAAGCTATCCATTGGGACCTCCACAGGGCCTCAACCTTGCAGTAAGGGCAAACAAGAGGTTGACAAAGCTTTATAAACACTGTGACCCAACCTCCAGCTATTACAGTGCCTAGTTGGATTAAGATGGTTTTCTCACCATCTAGCCACCTACCAGAGGAAAAGGCAAATCTTCTCTGGAGGAAAATAACATCTAGAGCCTCTGTACTCCTCCACAAATAATGTCAGGGATTCAGTCAAAATATACGAGGAGTGCTAAGATATTGTATGAAGAGGAAAAACAGATAATAGAAAAAGAACCGTAGAACCCAGATACCAGAGTTATTAGTAGCATATGAGGGCTTCAAAATAACTGTGATTAATGTTTCAGAAAACAGAAAAGAATAAGAATTACAACAGATAGTTAGAACAAAAGAATGAAATAAAAATTCTAGAACTAAAAAACACAATAATTGAAGTTGTTATGAACTAAATAGATTTTTTTTATTTTTTTTTTTTTTTTGAGACAGTGTCTCACTCTGTTGCCCAGGCTGTAGAGTGCCGTGGCATCAGCCTAGCTCACAGCAACCTCAAACTCCTGAGCTCAAGCAATCCTTCTGCCTCAGCCTCCCGAGTAGCTGGGACTACAGGCATGCGCCACCATGCCCGGCTAATT
>CAUYRT010070483.1:0-40402 GCA_963574885.1 Lepilemur ruficaudatus | reverse complement strand
GGATGCCCGGCCAGTTAGACTCTTCAGAGGGATCACAGGAGTCTCTCAAACAAGGTTGAGAGTTTGGCTTTAAATACATCCAAGAGCGCCAGAAGAGAACGGCACGCCAGGTGGCTGTGCAGCGGCCTCTAGTGGTCACTGGCAGTCACGCTGTATACCAAAGTACTCGACTTGCTAAGGAAAGGTCCTTTCAGATTTCCTCCAAGTTGTCATGAGAATATAAAAAACAAAGGAATCAGGAAGAAGAAAAAAGTTGTAATTACATTTTTAGTATTTTATTGAAGAAAACTCTGAGATACTAAATAGCTGTCCCGAAACAAAAATAAGTTACACATTTTTGAGGATTTATTTATGAAGTTCTAAAACCTTCAGTAACTATTTTGAAAATTCAAGCTAAAAGAAAACTAGAAATCTCAACATATTTTATAGAGGGTGGTGGGGTGTCCTTTTTACTATTATAATTCCTTTGCCTAAAAGAAAGGTGAGCTAATATTTTTGAAAGCTTCATCAACTGGTGAACTTCATCTTGGTCTCCACTTTATGTCTTTTACCCCGTGAAAATGTCTTTTCAAAGCAGTGTTATCTGCCCATGGAGAATTTAAACAGGTGTCGTCATCATTTTCTTCCAGTCTCTGGAAATAAATACGTTTTATTCAGGAAGGCATTTCATGAGACTGTTTCACACTTAACAGATTGAAGAAAGAATCCATGGCCAACCTCCCTGCTCTGGGCCACCCCAAAAGGAGGACACGTCCAGGGCCTAATGCTGGGGGACATCTGGCAGAGCCCAACAGCCCTGGACAGATGGAAGCTCCAGAAAGCCCCACCCCCCGCCACATCCTGCAGAACTCATCATCCCCACCTGCCCCAGGTAAGACAAGCAGGTACATCCTGGGTGCCAGCTCTGTGGAAGACCCATCTGTCACCGGGTGGGTACCTTGAGTTCCTCTTGTCTCCTGTGATAATACAGCATCAGCTGCTTCTGCTCCTCGCTGCTAATAATAGGTTCCCGGGCTGGAGCTCCCTGTCCTCTCTGAAAAGGTTAGTGCGAGAGCAAATTGTGGATTAAGGCGTTCTTGTAGTGACAATCTCGGAAGTGACAGTGAATGTTTTATAATTGCCTTTGCCAACTGCTAAAGATGAACAAGTCATCCACATCTGATCACCCAGAGTGAGTCACCAAGCGAGGCCTTGGTGTTCAGCAGCGCTGAGCTCTGCATGGAGACCAGATGCCATCACCGTCACGGCCATTTCCAAGGCAGCCACTGCGGCTCTAGTGGGGGAGGAAGGTGCCCAGAGCCACAGCCTGTGAGTGTAGATAATGGTGGAGAGCCTGGTTTCCCCAAAACTGCAGTGTAATGATGTACAACCACGCATAAAACCAAGGCGGCCCTGCAGGAAGACAGCTCTACGAGGCGACATCCTTCAGAAGCCTCTAACCTACCTTCCTCCTCGTTAGACAGAGCATCAGCAGTTTGAAAAACGTGCATCAGTGCTCTGGGCTGTACTTTTCTTTTCTTTCTTTTTTTTTTTTTTGAGACAGAGTCTCACTCTGTTGCCCGGGCTAGAGTGCCGTGGCGTCAGCCTAGCTCACAGCAACCTCAAACTCCTGGCCTCAAGCGATCCTCCTGCCTCAGCCTCCCGAGTAGCTGGGACTACAGGCATGAGCCACCATGCCCGGCTAATTTTTTCTATATATTTTTAGTTGTCCAATTAATTTCTTTCTATTTTTAGTAGAGACGGGGTCTCGCTCTCACTTGGGCTGGTTTTGAACTCCTGACCTTGAGCGATCCACCTGCCTCAGCCTCCCAGAGTGCTAGGATTACAGGCGTGAGCCACCGTGCCCGGCCTGGGCTGTACTTTTCATTTCAAGAAACATATTTATTTACTTGCGGCTGTATTTTCCCTCACAAACGAAAACAAACTCCAGTTATTGCCAATGGATCCATGTTCCCTTCCAGTTTTTGCTGATGTGTGTAAAGAGGGTATTTTTAGTTTAAGCCCAGGCTAAGATAGTAGTTTGTGTAAGTAGTTTAAATCTTTCAGATTCACTGCATATTTTTATCAGTTTGAAGGCAAATAACAAAAAATACTGACGTGTTAAAGCCCAAGTACTTACTTGCTGAATCTTGACGATAATTTTGGTCTTTTCATTTTTGCCCACGTAGTCTGCAAGTTTCTTCGTTCTTCTCAGCTCTTTGGCCGCCCACCACAGCTGTGCCTCTGACTCTTTAATCACGCTGAGTCCTGCCTGGGGCCAATCGTAAGGACCGGCTTTAAGGAGCCATACCCCCAGCTGTGGTCTCACCCCATGGGCAGAGCTTGGCAGGGGACGGGGGCCAGGTTTCGGGGCTGCTGCTCTCTCCCTGTTTCCCACGGGAGGCCCTAAAGTCAAAGTCCTTGCTGATCTCAGGGCCTTCCCTGTAAGTTTCACCTCGTGCCCTGACTCAGATAACCTCTTACTCCAGGAAATGGGGAGTGTCCTTTCTCACCTGCACCCTCCTCTATGACATAAGGTCCCTGTTAGATGGATTTGTAGGTTACTGCCAGGGAAGAATACTGGGATCCTGCTGAGTTGTTTTTTTGTTTGTTCGTTTTTGTTTTTTTGAGACAGGGTCTTGCTCTGTCGCCTGGGCTAGAGTGCAGTGGCGTCATAGCTCATTGTAGCTTCAAACTCCTGGGCTCAAGTGATCCTCCTGCCGGTACCTGGGACTATGCACACATCCCGGGTACCTGGGACTATGCACACGTCACCACGCCCAGATAATTAAAAAAAAAAATTTTTTTTTGTGGAGATGGGGTCTTGCTATGTTGCTGAGGCCGGTCTTGAACTCCTGGCCTTAAGCAATCCTCCTACCTCAGCCTCCCAAAGTGCTGGGATTATAGGCCTGAGCCACTGTGTCCAGCTCCTGCTTAACAGAGTCATAATGGGCCTGTTGTTTGCTTCTGCACAGTCCACCTATTTAAGATGCCTTAGAGAAAAACTGTCCAATAGGACAAGCAATAAGTAAGAGAAACAAAGAAATATGGAACATAAAGATAAGAACATAACATGAAGCAAGGGCTTAGACTAGAGCACAAATTTCCATGCAAAGGGATCAATATATTTGGGTAGAAATAGGAACAAATTAGGTTTCTAGCTTATCAGCAGCCAAAGAAAGTGGAATGTTTTCAGTGACTCCTGACGCCAGCCCCACACACGGCCTCTGCTGCCTCTCCGTGTGGGGGCCAAACCCCTCAACCCGGAGCACACTCAGGGTCCTCTCCCGAACTCAGAACTCTGCTCTGAAGCGCAGCATGGCAAGGACAGAAAGTTGGGCAGAAAGCAAAAAGCTGCATCCATCAGAGGGGAGGCAAATCCCGAGGGCTTTGGGGGACACGCACTCACCTTCCAGAGTGCCCACATACCTGAGTTCCGGACAAATCTTCTTTATTTTCAAATTCCATGCGGATGGGATCGTAGGGTGGCAACCCCATGGGATAAACAATCATCACTGCCCCTCGAAGCTGGTCCAAGGCGTCTTTCACCATCTCCATAGTGACACAGATGCTGGCTTCCACGTGTTTCTGAAAGCGGGCAGCCATCGTTACCTACAACGCAGCTGACCAATCCCACACTCATCCATCACGTTCTTGTACCAGACCCTTGCCAGACACTGCCAAGGCAACAAAGAGGAACCAAACAGTTCTTCTCCAAAGTGACTGCCATCAATTTCAGGGGCTGAGCCAGCTACCCCGTGGTTTATATTATAAAGCAGACTATAACAGCCCCCTCAGCGTGGGGCAGGAAGGAGAAGGCAGGGCTGGCAGGGTAGGCTGGAGTTTGTTTTTGACAGGCCACGAAAGCCGG
This sequence comes from Lepilemur ruficaudatus, assembly GCA_963574885.1. Taxonomy (NCBI): domain Eukaryota; kingdom Metazoa; phylum Chordata; class Mammalia; order Primates; family Lepilemuridae; genus Lepilemur; species Lepilemur ruficaudatus. The sequence goes on along the minus strand of CAUYRT010070483.1, from coordinate 36,552 downwards.
GCGAGGGGTTCGAGTTCACTGTCGGGTATGGGCAGCGACTGCCTTCCTGGGAAGGGGTGGTAAGGTTGGGAGAGTCAGCTTGCAGCAGGTGTGCGACAGACCTAGTCGGAAGGAGACCCAGCAGTAGGCTCTGGAGAGCACAGAGGAAGGTGGACATAATAGAGAATACGTCTGGTCTTTGTACTCGGTTCCTGGCACAGAGCTTCAAAAACCTGTGGAATTTCCTGCATGACAGGAGTGCCTTTTGCTATTTACAATGAGTCCCTTTTCACCATACCTGAGTTTGTGCTAACATGGTAACCCACAGCTGGCACAAGGAGAGGCTGGCCACACCAGGAAGACCGAGTACATGATTAGTGGGTGGAAGTACCAGCCTCAGCCCCACCACCTCCAAGGAGGGGAAGGGGCTAGAGACAGAACTCAGTCACATAGCCGTTGATTTAATCAGTCACACCTACTTAACAAAACCTTGATAAAAATTCTGGACATGAAGGCTCAGTGGAGCTTCCTGGACAGTGAACATAATGACGCAACTGGATTCCACGAGGCGAGGGCATGGAGCTCTGCACCCCAGTCCCCCGCCGTGTCTCTTCCATCTGGCTGTTCTTGGGGTAGCCTTTAGAATAAAACTGTAATCATAAGTATATGCTCACGCCTGTAATCCTAGCATTCTGGGAAGTCGAGGCAAGAGGATGGCTTGAGGTCAGAAGTTCGAGACCAGCCTGAGCAAGAGCGAGACCTTGTCTCAACTAAAAATAGAAAAAATTAGCCGGGCACGGTGGCGCATGCCTGTAGTTCCAGCTACTTGGGAGGCTGAGGCAGGAGGATCGCTTGAGCCTAAGAGTTTGAGGTTGCTGTGAGCTAGGCTGATGCCATGGCACTCTAGCCTGGGCAACAGAGCCAAACTCTGTCTCAAAAAAACAAAACAGGGCAGGGTGGGTAGGAAAAAAACAAAACAAAAACTTGTTGCATCTGATGTTAACTCCAGGTAGTGTCAGAATTGACAGACTCTGCCCTTAACTTGTGGGGTCTGTGCTGACTCTGGGTAGTTAGTGTCAGAAGTGAGTTGAAGTGTAGGATGACACAGTTGGTGCTAGAATACAAAAGGCTCCAGGAGGGCTTTAAATAAAGTGGTAGCTGTGGACGTGGGAGGAGGAGGTGGATTTGAGAGGCATCAGAGGAGCAGACAGTGCAGGACTGAACTTCAGGCACATGGGTGACGGAGTGGGAAGTGTCGAGGATGGCACTGAGGGTTCAGCCTATAGAACCCAGGCACTGGTGGATCTGGTACTGGAAAAAGAAAAGCATGTAGGACGTGCCTATTCTTAGGTCCCGAATACAGAGGGAGAGGAGTGTGGAAACAAGAGGAGTGTGACCTTGAAGTGTTGGCTGGATGTTCAGGTAGAACCATCTCGGAACCAGCTGGAAATTCAGGTTGCAAGTTAAGGAAGACGTCATGGGTAGAGGACAGAAGTCTGAGAGTTATCTGCAGGGGGTGGCATCTGCATTTGGCAGGATAGAAACAAATGCCAAGGGAGAAAGAGGGCCAAGGATAAAGCACGCTGAGAAGTACACGGGCAAAGGGAAGAAATGAGGCAACAAGGGAAAGGATTTCACAGCAGAAAGTGTTAGGGGCAAAGGGTACAGAACCATGTCCAGGCCACTGTTTTCTTACCAGGTTCTGAGATGTGCAGATGTGACCAGGTGTTAACAGTCATTATTAATACTTTTAAAAAAACTGTTGTGGTCAAATGCATTTTGCAAACACTGGATTGAACCAAGGCCTTTCCCGGAGGGCTTCAAAGGGGCTTGACTATATTTGCGGACACAGAGGGGCAGCCTTTCCTGAGGCTCTTAAAAGCTCAGTGAAGAGCTTGAAGAGTTCAGGAAATATTGCTTTGGCAGTAACAGTTTTGCCAAGCAAGCCAGGAAGGGCAGGAGAAAAAGCAACTGTCAGCCCAGAAGACTTGTAGATGAGGGTGGTAGTAATCAGTGTCACCAACACATAAATAAAAGCAAGACACAAATGCCAATTCTTTAAAGATCCTTAAATTCTTTTCCTGCAGGTGCACATTATCTGCATGGCGATGGTATAATCTATGCTTCTCCCTCTATGAAATACTTTTTGTATAAATACTTAAGATAATGACAACAAACTTATTTATATTAAACATATATTATGATGTCAATAAAGTATCTATAGAGGTATTCTAAGGCCACGATATTCAAATATTCCCTACTTAGTTTTCTTAAGTTCTTCAAAAAGGTAAAAGAAATGAAATCAACATGCATCAATTCATATTTGTGGTACACATGAACCTGTATTTACACGGCCAACAAAAATGAGTGTCTGCCCATGAGAACCAGGAGGATTCTGGACACCGTCACACTAGGAAAAGGAAAAGCTAGAGCCCACTCCAAACATGCTTCTTTGCTTTAATTCTAGAAGGTGAAAATAAAAGAAAGGAAAAAAAAGAGAAAAAAAAAAAAGGAAAAGAAGAGAAAGGGGGGAAAAAAGGGAAAGAAAAGACTGAGAGATAAGTCATAATTGGAGTTTCTATCTCAAAAGACAAGCTTTCGGGCATCATTTAAAAAAGCTAACCTTAGATATTATTGCTTTGGCTTCTTCTATAGTCTTCTTTAAAACCTGCTTCATTTTTTCATTTGGAGCTATAAAAATAGAGATGGAGAGAGACAGCATCAAATTATACAGCCTCTTTAAAACTCTTCTTAAATATCTCAATTCCTTTTATCTTATTTATTCTTAATAATATTAATCAGACATTGAAAATATTTTTTTCAAAGTTTTTCTTTTTTTTTTTATTTCAGCATATTATGGGGGTACAAATGTTAAAGTTATGTACATTGCCCTTGCCCCCTTTCCCCCTCCAGTCAGAGCCTTAAGCCTGACCATCCCCCAGACGGTGCACATCGCACTCATTATGTAGAGACATTGAAAATATTAATACAGTTTTGTATTAGAATAGAAGTGGTTAATTTACAAATATACTGGTTTAGAGATGAATAATAAACTGTTAACTGGTTCATGTGAGATATTATTTTTTTTCATTGACATAATTCCTACTGAAAAGCAAAGACTGCTCCAGATTGAGAATGAGTTTAGGTATGAAAGACATGGGAGACAACCACTTTCCAGGTTACAATTCAAAGGAAATAACACTAAGAATTCCTAATATCCCCAACCTTTTAAAAAATATACTTTTGAGCTTGTACAGGCCTTGCAGGGATACTGTTTTTATTTCTTCTGCTCCTAACAGTGTTTTAGGGACAATCGATTATAGTTTTTTAAATGGAGCTTTTAATGCAGGTTAAAAGGGATACGCCATCAAAAAGGATTATCCTTTCTTCCAATTCCACGTGATCAACCATACACGGAACAGAGAATTTCTTCAGTGTTCTGCCAGTGTTTCGCTGAAGTGCTTTGCCCCAGAGAGAGGCACGGCCTTGACCCAGTGGAGACCCAGTGCTGACACCCCCACCCCTCTCTCATACAGTGTCTAAAGCAAACAACATCTGCAAACAATAACAAAACACAACCTTTCATACATCTGCAATGAGTGTCCGCCAAAAATGATTAGGCTGAACCATATGGGATTGCCAATATGCAACCATTTTTGATTTACAAAAATGGTAATTTCATCTAGTTCATCTAATATGCTTACAAGTGAGCTGCAGCTTAGTAAGAGCAGGAAGACAGACACTTCCTTTATGCCTCTAATTTATCATGGATTAGAGTTTGACCACAAGGGCTACATAGCACAGTATTTTATAATTTTGTACAGAAATACTGAGATCAATTTTTTAATTTAAAGAATTGCTTTCAGGGCCAGGCGCAGTGGCTCACGCCTGTAATCCTAGCACTGTGGGAGGGCGAGGCGCGAGGATCGCTCAAGGTCAGGAGTTCGAAAGCAGCCTGAGCAACAGCGAGACCCCGTCTCTACTAAAAATAGAAAGAAATTAGCTGGACAACTAAAAATATATAGAAAAAATTAGCCAGACATGGTGGCGCATGGCTATAGTCCCAGCTACTCAGGAGGCTGAGGCAGGAGGACTGCCTGAGCCCAGGAGTTTGAGGTTGCTGTGAGCTAGGCTGATGCCACAGCACTCTAGTCTGGGCAACAGAGTGAGACTCTCTCTCAAAAAAAAAAACGAATAAAAAAAGAATTGCTTTCATACTTACAGGTATAGTCAGGCATGTGCATGCACAAGTGAGAGAAACGCTCGCTTACCTTGCCCATTCCTTCGTCCAACGTCATCCTTTTTAAATACTGAACCCCCACTGGGTATACATTTTTCACCCCATTCATCCTTCAACTTCAATTCTTCAATCTGGTCATCAGTCAATCCTTGCATGTTAGGAGGGAGAAATACGCCATGTTCTGCTAATTCTTCCATTTCTTAAAAACAAGGGAAAGTTAGACAATAGGTATGATGATCACCACCATAACACCTTGAACCCCACTAGAACAAAAGTTCCCAGGAGTCACAGGTCCTGCCCACCTGGCTTCCTATTTTATTGACCAAACACTTATACACCACTTGCTATGTGCCAGACCTTTCCTGGACCCTTGAAAAGAGTTACCGATTCATCCCCAGTCAACAGAAACACAGAGAACTTAGGAACTTGCCCCCTGTCCTGGTCAGTCTGGCTATAAATTCCGTGCTCTAATCCTTTGTGCTATGTTGTGCTTCCTGGAGTTCAGGAGGTATAAGATTAACATTCATTGAAAGCCTGAACACATATTCTTATCGGGTTTTACAGTTTTCCAAGTGTTCATTTAGATGATCTCATTTAATTTAACCTTGTATGGTAGACAAGACAGTTACTAATACCTCCATCTTCCTTAATTTACAGCTGTATATTCTAAGGCTTGCTCAGTTGACACAGCTAATATTTTATATAAAAACTTCACAAATAATTTATATAAATCAGTGGGGAGGATTTAAGGCAGCTCCCAGCCCTTGAAAGTAGAAGACAGGACAAGGGCTTTGATTTTCTAGTATCATATTCACTACTCAAATGCATGGCTTTATGTTTTTCCTAATCCATATATATTTACCCAAAAACCTATCCACATTTTAACCTTGCAACATCACCTGTCTTCCTTTCTCCCTTCCCCTTTTCCTACCTCCCTTCCTTCCTGTGAAGGAGGCCCACGAATCTAGGTGTTCCCATAAGACTGTGTGAAGATATCATGTGACCTATAATATACAATACTATGGAACAAACAGTGTAACTAAATGGGATGTTTACTGTCTTTCTTCCCACCACAATCTAAGCAACTGGGGGGCAAGGGGCTGATCTTACTCATCTTAGTTTTCCCAAGGCTGAGCACTGGTGCTTGAGTCACAGTTGACACTGCCAACTATAGAATACATCAGTGGATTCTAAGTTCACTGATATGACTCTTAACAGTCGGCACTACATTTCCAATTTATAATGTTATAGACAAAGAAGTTGAGTTTCTTTTCTCCTCAAATGCTTTAAGTTTTACACAACTTTTCTTTCTTTTCTTTTTTTTAAATAGAGGTGGGGTCCAGCTATCATGTTGCCCATGCTGGGCTCCAACTCCTCGGCTCAAGTGAACCTACCCAGTAGCTGGGACTACAGGCACACGCACTACACCCAGCTTAAAAAAACACTGAATATTGAGTTTGTTCTGCAAGCACAGTTAAACCATCTACATGCTCCATGAAGAGGCCATGACCCTTAAGTTCTCTATAGTGCAAAAATCACGTATTTATGTAACAAATCACATAAGGAATATATCATTTATTACATATATTTATATAATTTCTATATTTAATATGGGAGTGTACATATACAAACACTCAGTAACTTCCTAGACGACACCTGGAGTACCATCAGGTCAAGTCTGAGAGCTGTGCTAATTTGGAAGGTACTAGTTGCATTAATTAAATCAATTCAAATGAAATAAAATTTAAAAATTCCATTGCTTGGTCGCACTAGGCACATTTCAAACGCTCAGGGCCACAGGTGGCTAGCGGATACCTACTGGACAGCCACGAATAGGGACTGGACAGGGGTGCCCTGGAGAGGATGCGCAGGAGGGCGACCGCAGCGCTGTAACCAGAGAAACAGGTTCGCGTCTCCAGGAGGGGGGAAAAGAGCGCCACGGCTTTCTCACTGTTTTCTCACCTGTGAAGGCCAGTCCCAAAGCCGGTGGCGGCTCACCACCGGAAACTGCTTCACCTCGGAAGTCTCAAAAGAGGGAATTCGCCTTTTAGACGCCCCCCCTCCGTTCTCATCCCACCACTCACGCGTGTTCAAGTGCACCGCATCTGCTCTCCAGCCTGGTCTTTCGGTTTCCTTCTGGGGCCTCTTCTCCCTCACTCACAGCACCCCAAATCCTGGCTCCGAGGGACATTTGGGCACTCTTGGCCTCGCCCGCTGCCCACCTCCGAGCTGGGGCCCTACTTTCTCTGGTTCTTTATTCATCTCCGCTTAACCCCGGTGTCTCATTTCAACCTGGGCTGCTGCAAGTCTTTCCCAACCTTCACAAACCTGACCCCTCGCCCTAGCCTGCCTATCTTCCTCCATCCCACATCGCCCCGTTTCTTCATCCCTCCCGGGCCCGCCCGACCCGCCCGCCGGGCCGCACCTGAGCACAGGCGCTGCACTTTGAGCCGCCCGTTGTAGACGCGGGCCACCTGCACCGTGAGATCCTCCAGCTCTGTGCTCCCCGGCGCCTGCAGCAGGAACTGGCTCTCGTCGCCTCGCTTCACGTGCAGCAGAACCATGGTGGCCCGGCTGAGGCGCTGGAGCTGCGAGAAGACCCCGGCCGAGGGCAGGCTGAGGGGCGAACGGCGGCGACGCACTAACCGCCGCGTAGAGGCCGGAACCCCGGGGCTCGGGCGTTCGCGGTGCGGGTGGGCAATCTGTAGTCCCTTCCGGAAATGGCTGTTGCCAGGAGCAACGATTAAACACAGAGTCAGAGGGGCCGCCAGGGCAAGATTCCCGAGGGGGGGGAACCTGGCGTGTGCGGAGGCCCGGCAATCCCTTCCCGTACGAAACTGCTGCCGGAGCAGCAGGCACACAGTCAGAGAGGGCAGCTGATCCCCGCGCACTGGCGGAGCTGCTTCGCGGACCCCGCTCCCGGAAGTGGCTGCTGGGGCAACTCTCAGATCGAGAAACTGGAGGGGAGCGCGGGTGGCCCAGTCGACTCGCCTGGGGCCCCAGATCCCACCCAGGGAGACGGGTGGACCGAGGTGGGGACTGCTAGGTCCGGCATGTGTCGGGTGGTGGGCACCACAGGCCCCGAGTTCCACAGCAGCCCACCCGAAACCACCTCCCCGCAGCCACTCCAAATCCTAGTGTCATTTCCGCCTCCAGCAGTCTCCACTTCCGGAAGAGCCTCCTCGCTGCTTCCGGTCTGAAGCTGTTTGGCGGAGGCGAGCTAAGGAAGGGTTTAATTGCAGCTCGCTGTTCGTGCTGGACTGGTTTTCAGGATCCAGGGACCAGGGCGAGTGCCCGCACTTCTTCGTAGAGGCTGATTGGGATCGGCATTTCTAGGGTAGCTTAAGCGGCTGTTGCAAGAGCGACCCTCCCCAAAACAGCCAGCCAGCCAGTGTCTAACAAATGCTTTATGAACGGCAGGCAGTCGGGGCCAGGCGCTGTTTCTTCTCGGCGCCCCAGGTCCAGAGTTACTGCTCCCGTGGATTTTATATTTAAATGTGACAAAGATAAAACAAAAATAGATGGACAAAACTAGTTCAAATGCAGGTATAAAGAAAACTAAACAGGGTGATTGACTTTTTAGGTTGGACGGTTAGGGAATGCCTTAAGGGTTAGTACTGAGTAACTGGGTGCTAGCTAAGCAGGATAGCACAAGGCCTACCCATGGTTACCTTTTTGTTCTTGGTAGGGGGTAAGAATACAAAATGATTCGACTATTACAATCATCTGCTACTTCCTGTTCCCGAAAGTTGGTCCTCTCCATTGAAACTGCATCCCAGGGAATGTGTAACTGTAGGCCTAGAAATGCCCAAGGCCAATCTAGGGCTTCATATTCAAAATGACAGTGGATAAAGGGTGACGGAGTCCAGGGAGAGGGGAAAATGTGTTGTCTCTAGTACTGTTGAGGCAGGGATGGCCCAGATCCTGGAACAGGCAGTGTTGGTCTGACTGACAAATACCTCCCCAGGAAGAAGCTGTCTACTATGTTCTTTTAGCTCGTTAGTGCTGGCCATACGGTCATTCCATTTCTTCTGAATTCAATTCTGTACTCCAGCCAACCAACTTTTTTTTTTTTTTTTTATGAGACATAGTCTCATTCTGTTGCCCTGGCTAGAGTGCCGTGGCGTCCAGCCTAGCTCACAGCAACCTCAAACTCCTGGGTTCAAGTGATCCTTCTGTCTCAGCCTCTTGAGTAGCTGGGACTACAGGCATGTACCACCATGCCTGGCTAATTTTTTCTATATATATTTTTAGTTGGCCAATTAATTTCTATTTTTTTACTAGAGACAGGGTCTTGCTCTTGCTCAGGCTGGTTTCAAACTCCTGACCTTGAGTGACCCTCCTGCCTCGGCCTCCCAGAGTGCTAGGATTACAGGCGTGAGCCACTGTGCCTGGCCAAGCCAACTTCTTAAAAGAAGGTAAAGAGAAACCACTTGTCCACGAACATGTATTACAGGATCTGTGGACATAATTTTTAATAATATTAATGAGAACTGCAGAAAAATTGTTGCATAAAAACCCATGTACTATCAAGTTTTGTTTAAATATGTAGCTTATTAATCATCTGGTGGAAAATCACACATCAAACCCTTGCAATATCTTTAAATTTGTCACCTCTGGCCGGGCATTGTGGCTTTTGCCTGTAATCCTAGCACTTTGGGAGGCCAGTGCAAGAAGATCACGAGACCAGCAGTTTAAGACCAGCCTGAGCAAGAGACCCCATCCCTACAAAAAATAGAAAAAATTAGCCGTGTGTGGTGGTACGCACCTGTAGTTGCAGCTACTCAGGAAGCTGAGGCGGGAGTATTACTTGAGCCCAGGAGTTCAACGTTGCAGTGAGGTCACTGCACTCCAGCTTGGGCCACAGAGCAAGACCTTGTCTAAACAACAACAAAAGCCCTTAAAACTCAATAGTAAAAAAAATAAATAATCCATTTAGAAAATGAGCAAGAGAACACAGACATTTCACTGAATAAGACTGCAAATAAGCACTGGAAAAGATGTTCCAACATCATTAGCTATTAGGGAAACACAAGTTAAAACAATGAAACATCCACTACCACTAGAATGCTAAAATAAAAAATAGTGATCACAGGAAATGCAGGCAAGGATGTGGAGAAACTGGATCACTCATATATTGCTGATGGAATGTAAAATGCTAGGCACTCTGGGGAACAGTTTGGCAGTTTTTAAAAGTGAAAGCATGCCATTACCCTGTGACCAAGCAATTGGGCATTTATCCCAGAGAGATGAAAACTTATGTTCACAGCAGCTTTATTTGTAATAGCCCCAAACTGGAAAGAACACCAGTGTCCTTTGGTGGGTGAATGGTTAAACTGTGGTATATCCATACCATGGAATACTACTCAGCAATAAAAAGGAACAAACTTTATATGCACAGCTGAGATAATCTCCAGAGAATTATGCTGAGTGAAAAAACCAGTCCCAAAGAGCTATGTATGATTCCATATATGTTAACATTCTTGAAATGACAAAATTGAACAGGGGAAAGGGAGATCCAGGGGATGAAATCAAAGGGGAGCAGGAAAAGGGCAGCATGAGGGATCCTTTGGAGATGGAAATGTTCTGTACCAATGTTAATGTCCTGGTTGTGCTATAGGACTGTAGTTTTGCAAGATGTTAGTACTGGGGAAATGGGTAAAGGGTACATGGGATCTCTCTGAATTGTTTCTTACGATTGCACATAAATCTATTACAATTATCTTAAACATTTTTTAAAAGACTTATTCTGTAACTTCTTAATCAAAGGTTAATGAATATAATTCAATTATTTAAGAATCAAAGTTGTTTTGAATATCAATCATACAGGTGTGAAAAAAGGCAATACTCAGAAATCACTAGCCTTGGCTTCTTAATTTGGGTCTTTTTAGCCAGTCCCTTTTTTGGTCTGGCTATTTGTGTCCTAATTCCCCTCTGATCCCCAGTTGTTTCTTCTGATGTGGGTCAGAAATTCAACATTCATGCTTCATGTGTTATTTTCAAGCCAGCATGATTTTGAAGGAGGGCCTCTCTTATGGAATAAGTACACGGGCTTTTTAATGATTGGCAAACTCAGAAAATCTTTCTTCTTTTAGAGTAAGCACTGTATGGAAAAATGAAATCTATAAAAATAAAGTCTTGAATTAAAATACCTGATTTGGCAACAGTGTTAACCTATTTTCCCCAAATGCCACTGAACTTGTGTATTTAAAGTACAACGAAAATGGCTAAGAAAAATTCTTCCCTTTTGAGTGAAGAAGTCAGCACGGTAAAGACAGGTATGTTTATTTCACACGACAGCACATTTCACAGGATCTGTACATGTCTGTATATCACTGACTTTAATACTGTACTTCTATAAAGTATATAGTTATAAATATTGTATGCCACATAAGCAATAAAATTCTTACATATAAACAGCAATCTACTATAGAGAACAAAGAATTCACAAAGAGATCCTTAGTGTCTAACTTCTCTGCTTTTAACGGAACTGCTAAATATTTAATAATACACAGAATAATGGCTAGTTATCTGCAGCATACCTTTAACTTTCATAACTCTGTGCATTTTCAGCAACTTGCCAAGTATAATTTTCCTGATAAAGGCCGAGCTGCTGATGATATGTATACTTTAGACAGTAGTTTATATTCAATAGGAAACATTGCTCACAGAACTGCAATTTGCACTAGTGAAGTTTACCTACCAATGAATTATTTTGCTAATGGAGAGCAAATACTGTATACACTAGTCACATAGATGTTAAAGCCACAATTGCAACAAGTTAATTCACATTTTGAAGCATACTGCTTATAGTAATACTGCTGTTTAAAAGATACTACTGCTGAAATGATTAGAACCTCCAAAAAGCACAATATAAAACTCAAGAGTTATTTCTAACAGCAAATCCTGGCTGTTAACAGAGAGGATTACTTCTATAAATATAGTATTTTGATAACATTTGAGCTTTTAGAAAAAAGTATTTTCCTAATAGATTTGCTTTATGTTAGTGCAATGCAGTTTGCTGTGCTTTTACATTTTACATACTCTTAGCCATGAACTCTATTTTCTGATATTCCCTCAATGCACATCTTTAAAGGTTAAATGTGGACATAGGAATTTAGGTGGACATATACAACTCTTTATATAAAAGGAACATTAATGTAAGTCTTAATGGGTAAAGATGTTTTTAACTTAAATTGACAAAACAACTATTGCTCATGTTGTTTTCTGATTGGTTTACTTAATGATATCAAAATACTACATTCTGTAAAAATTCTGTGTACTTCTTCATAAAATTAACAAAAGCAGAATCAGTTGCATATTGGCAGTGCAGGAGACAAATCCACGGCTAATTTGAGGTATAGCCTCTAAAAACTTAAAGCAGCATCATAGATGTGTTTATGTAGCCTCCTAAGGGGGGAGAAAACACACACTGGGTATATCCTCAATTCAAAGCACTCTGAAGATGGCTGCTTTCCCTGCTAAAAGCAAGATTCCAGAGCAAAAGCAGCAAAAAGAAAAATGTGGGAGGGAAATGGCCACCATGTACTTTACTGTACGCAGAGAAAAGAGCATACAGTTAGCTCTTAATATTTTTCACTAGACTTGGTGGTGTGTGCCTTCCTTGCATATAAGGCTTTAGTGCTTTTTTGAGAGGGCTAGAATATCCATCCATATGATAATGACCACAAAATAGGCTGCTTCCAGCTGCAGGAACTTCCTCCCAGAGAAAAGCATATAGAGGTGCTAGAGTGGAAAGTAAGAAGATTGTGTATATTTGAAGGGTGTGCAATGGTAGAAAATGCCAGTTATGTAGTGAAATTATTCTTGTTTTGGAAATAAAATTAATGAAATGTTCAAATTACATTTGCAGCCATCTTTTGGTAAGATATTGAAAAGAGGACTTTGTTAGAATTTTTAGGTAAAATTTGGTCTGATATCCTAGAATTTAAATTATGAGTTTTCTAAACATGTAAATGTGTGTGTATGTATATGCATACATACACACGTACTTTTGAATAAAGCAATGCCTTTCAAAACCGTTTCACTATAACTTTGGCAGCTCTTTGGTAAATACTCATAAATACCAATTGTTAACAAGTACAAAAGGGCTGGCGGGAATGTCAGCTAGAAGTTGCGTGGGCTTTTTGAGATTCTTCAGAGAAGACTGACAAAAAATTTCTGAATAAGGACTATTTGCTAAAGTAGTTTTAAACATTTTTTATGGCTACTACTGTCTCCTATTCATCCGAAGAGAAACACACCAAAACTCCAGTTAATAACGAGGATTTTTCCTTATTTCTGATATACACATATTCCAACTCTGTATACATCAAATAGTGGTATTTCATGAAGATATCAGTGCACTTAACAATTACTTATTATTGCACATAATGAATAACTAATGCCCAATTCTTTTGGCTCTACCCTGCCAAAACTAAAAAAAAAAAAACAAAACACAACTGTTGTCTATCATATGACATTATCTTTCTGTAAAGTCTAGAGTGGGTGATGCTTTAGATGCCAAGGTTGTGAAAGGATCTACTGGAGGGCTGGTGCCAGGTGGGAGTACAGGGACAGGAGGTGGAGGTGGTCTTCTTGATGGCAACACACAGAAAGAGACATTTGTATCTTTATTCCAGTCATCATCCAATGTCACGTTGGAGCCAGAAAATGAATGTGGTTGATTACCCAGTAAATCTGGACAAGCTGACTTTGATTTTCCTTTCACACCAAAGTCGTCTTCTTCCTCGAAAGTTACCCATCCTTTTGGGTTGCTAATTTTTACGGTAGACTGGCCCTGCAGATCAAAACTGTCATCAAGTGACGATGAAGGCTTGCTTTTATTATGACCAAGGGGCTTCACAGAAGGGAAAGGGCTGTTAGTAACAGGCTCTTCTTTGGAGAACCATGAAGTTGCTTCTAATTCTTGAGATTCAGTTCTAAATGGGTTTCCAGGAGTAGCAGTCCTGTCACTGAAAGGATCTGTGCTGGTTAAGCTGGTAATAAATGGGTTTGAAGAACTTCGCATATTTTCCTGGGATTTACTCCGAGCTGGAATTGGAGGCATTGTTGGCATGCAACTTACAGAACTCAAAGTATCAACATTACTTTGTGTTGCAGAAGGCAACTGAATCAACCTCTTTGGGTTTGGGGTTAGAACAGGTGACATTTGAACAGATAGCTGAGCCTTTGATACAGCAAGCAGATTAAGTGATAGATCTTCAAATGGGTCACCCTTTAAAGTTGATTCTCCTTTGACACCGGAGACTCCATTTGTTTTTACCTGGAAAACAAAAAAGAGAATACCAAATAATCAGTTTATATTTACTCTTATTACTCCCTATCCTTCCTGTCTCAATTACTCTTCCTTTTGGGGGACCAAGTATGCAAATTTAGAAACTAAAAAGCAGTTTTTGTGTAGTTTATTACTCTGGCAGTTTAAGTAAAAGGAAACAACTAAAATCTTTTTCTTTAAAAACTCTATACTAAATAAATCCTTTTCTTAAATCTATTTCTTAGATCTCTAAGAAATTAGAGTTTATTTCATTCAAGCAAATTTTGAAAGGGTAAGAAGGAAAACTCTACAGAATTAACAAATTTGTTTATGTCTAGTTCTATCAAATTTTAACATGAACTTAAGAAACCCATATTTAGAACTTATGCTAAATCTATATAAACTTCCAACACCCATCTATGATGATGATATGGTTTCATTGTTCTTTTAAATGTATTTTTACTTAAAGTTAATGTTACTATGAAAATTCAACTTTATAGATCAGAAAATTAATTTTATATTTGTATTCATAAACTGAAGAATCTTTCCCTTTTCTGCTTGGAAAAATGAATTTTTAGAGTTCTTTGACTCCCTTTTTTTGAGACAGAGTCTCCCTCTGTTGCCCTGGGTAGAGTGCAGTGGCATCATCATGGCTTGCTGCAACCTCAAACTCCTGGGCGCAAGCGATTCTCCTGTTTCAGCCTCCTGAGTAGCTGGGACTACAGGCCTCTGCCACCACACCTGGTTAAGTTTTTCTACTTTTAATAGAGATGGGGTCTCCTGCTCAGGCTGCTCTCAAACTCCTGAGCTCAGGCAATCCTTCTACCTCGGCCTCCCAGAGTGCTAGGAACACCGAGGCAGGAGGATTGCTTGAGCCCAGGAGTTTGAGGTTGCTGTGAGCAAGGCTGATGCCACGGCACTCTCCCCAGGGTGACAGAGTGAGACTCTGTCTCAAAAAAAAAAAAAAAAAAAGAATAGCGAAAGCTGTAAAATTTTGTATAAATTTGTATAAAATTAAAGGGTAAACATGTCACAGACTCTAAACTGTATTCTAAATGTATTAAAACAGACCTACATATGAAAATGCACTTGAGAGGAAAATTTATATAGATATTATAAAATTACAATTAACAGCCAGGCACCATGGCTCACGCCTGCAATTCCAGCACTTTGGGAGGCCAAGGTGGGAGAATCACCTGAGGCCAGGAGTTCAAGACCAGTCTGGGCAACAGAATGAGACCCCCATCTCTACAAAAAATAATTTAAAAATTTAGCCAGGCACAGTGGTGCATGCCTATCGTCCTAGTTATTTGGGAGGTTGGGGCAGGAGGTTCACTTGATCCTAGGAGTTCCAGGCTAAACTGAGCCATGATCACACTACTGCATGCCTGCTTGGGTGACAGAGCGAGACCCTGTCTCTTAAAAAATTATAATTAGCTCTACATTATCAATAATCTTTGGACTATTTATGAATAATATAAAATGGAAATATTTGATTGGGTCTGGGACCAAATTGTCCTATGGCAGATAAAACAGTCCACAAGAAACACATTACATAGGAAAGGAGAATTTTATGTTCTGAACAGCTTAGAATAGTAGGCACTTGTCAAGTAAATGCTATACATTTAAATATCTTTATTTTTGTATATGAGAAAAATTTTTATTTCAAAATAAGTCAATGTGATAGAAGCATTTTTCCCAATCAGACTTGAAATTACAACGAAAGCCACATCACCATTTATTACATTAGAATTGATTTGTCATCTAAGCAGGATTTGTGATGACAACATTAAAATTGGTGGTATTTTCACAGAGAAAGGTGTTGGAAAGACCTTTAAATAATCTTGTCATAATATTACCTTACATCTTTCTAAACCATCAGTTCTTCCTTACCAAAAAGAATCCTGCTATTAAAACTATTTAAAAAAATATTTCCCAAATGAAAACTACCAAAAAAAATTGAATTTTGTGTTTATGTAATTATGCCAATATTAAAACCAAGAACCAATTTGGTTTTGCCAAATAGGCTTTCATATTACCTAAAGCTTACCTTTTGAAGTTACACTTTTTAGTTTTGTTAATTTTCATAAAAAATGAAGCAAAATATGGTAAAGCATTAGCAAGAACTAAAATGGTTCCTAAAATCCAAAATACTAATAAGAAAAAGAAAAAGCAGGTTTTATGGTATGATAATAGAATTTATTAATGTGGATATGTGGTTTTAAAAATGGGTGAGACTTTAGATGTATGAAGCAAAAGCTTCATACATCTAATATGCTAAGACAGATGAAAAGCACATGTAAGATTGATAAATAATCAGATACCTGTTACCCTGATGGTTGCTCCTGCTTTGAGAAAGGAAACACAGACATCAAAGGAAAGAGTTAGGAGGACAATCCGAGATCAACCAGCAACCCTAACAATTCAGTCAACAAAATATTTTTAGTTCTACAGTACATACAGAATCCAAGAGCAGCAATACTTCCAGGTTGTAGCTTAAGTTCAAAAGACAATTCCAATTCCTTTTATAGTTCTGTTGAATTAAGGTCCAAACTTAAATTTTGCCTTTGATTACTAACCAGTTCAAAGTTTTGTTATTCCAAAAATAACATTCCAAATAGGTTTTGGAGTTCTAAAATATTTTAAGTAGCCTGTTATGGACTGAATGTTTGTGTCCTCCTCAAAAATTCATATGTTTAAGCTTAGCTAAATCCCAGTGTTATGGTATTTGGAGGTGGGGCCATTAGGAGGCAATTAGGGTCAGATGAGGTCATAAGGGTGGGGCCACCATGATGGGATTAGTGCCTTTATGAGAAGAGATACCAGGGAATGTGCACGGGGGTGCATATGTGCACTCCCTCCAGGCACACACACTGAGGAATGACCATATGAGCACACAGTGAGAAGGTGGCTGCCAGCAAGCCAGGAAGAGAGTCCTCAATAGAACTCAACCATGCTGGCACCCTGATCTCGGACTTCCAGCCTCCAGAACTGTGAGAAAATAAATTTCTGCTGTTTAAGCCACTCAGTCTATGGTATTTTGTATGGCATCCCAAGCAGTCTCAGACACAGCCTTAGGATAGCCTATGGATGTAATTATTAGAGAAAATGTATACAATGGTATTACTTTGCAGAAGTACAACCAAATTAGTATTTATTTTAACAAAATGGTCAGGATCCAGGCTTGTTCTATATCACTCAAATTTTGTGAAGGATGATACTACCATTAATTCACCTCATAATTTATTAATTGGAAGATACAACAAGAAACTGGATCTTACTTTTATTCTTTAAAAATGAAATCATAATCTTTCTCTATAATATAGCAGTATTTTTAAAATCTAGCATTCTCAAGAAGCAGTTTTGAGAAGAATCTTTCCCAGTCCTAAAGTTTACCTTATTTTTAAATAGCAAAACTAATTTTGACAAGTTAGAGAAACACTATCCTTAAATATATTAAGCACTTCAGAGTTTCCTTGAATTTAAGTGAACACTGTCTTGATGCTCTCAAAGTCATGTGCATCAACTCTGGCACTGGATAAGAGAGTAGGAACAGGTTTATACTTAGATGTCCAGGGCTGTTGTACCCTCTAGTAAATGGATTTAGAATGCTGAGATTTTCTACCTGGTCTCTTCCCTCACCGTCAACTATCATGTCAATACGATGGCAGTGAGTTCTCTTACTTTACTTCCTGTTGAATTTCCCTACTTCTGGTTCTTAGCTGATAACCAGATGACTAAGATGCTGGAAGTGAGACAGATAAGTCAGGCATTTTTCTACTTTGTAAAGGACATATGATATGTTATGCAATCATTCAAATTAAAATAATCTTTTCTATATAGAATTATAAAGAACATTTAAATAATAAAAAGTAAAACTGGGTCATGTATGTTTTTATGTGTTAAATGACTTGTAGATTTGGGAGAAGATTAATAAAGACTTGTACAAATAACTAAATGTGCAATTCTAAAACTATTTCACGTCATTACCAAAATATCAAATTTGTCATATTTAAAAATCTCACCCTTGTCAGGTTTGAAAATCTTGTATATTTTTCAACTTATAGCTACTTCAGAGAATTTAAAATTTATTATTTTCTGAATAGGTATTCTTCTTATGGTTCAAAAGTCAAAAGGTACAAAAAGGTAAAAAGCTTCCTCCTCACCTCCCTCCCGGCCCCCCAGGATTGTGCATTCCTTGGAGGAAACTGTCACCACTTTGTGATCTTTCACAAAGACAGTCTACACATAAACAAGACCCCCTCCCTCCAAAAAAGAAAAGTGTGTCTGTGTATATAATGTTCAGTGGAGTTTGATATCAATGACTGAAGCAAAAAGAAATTTTAGAATTTAAAACAAACATCTTTGTCTTTTTGATGAACTATGAGAAGATTTAAGAACACAATCTACCAGGCTACACACAGAGCACATGTTGTCGGCCAGCAAATCACTCTACTCATTTAAATGAAAAACAGAAATCAAAACAACTGAAAATCATCTCAGAAAATGCTGTCTGGCAATCATTGCCATATTCATGCTATAGTACTGTTTGTCCTAAGATGACTTTATAATAACTGCAACCTTACTTAATAACAGTTTGCGCTTCCTGAAGTTTTTCAGAGAATCTACCTTTATATTGATCTAAGGATACTTAAATCATTACAGAGTTTTATGAATTATGATATACTTCTAATATAAAATGGATGCCCTAAAATAGTAATAGAAAGCTCAAAGTGGCTAGTTTGAAAGTTTTTTCACCCCTCAATTACATTTTAAAAAATAAAATATACTACAAGAAAATGAGAAGAAAAATCCACAACTCATTAAAAGCAGACTGGCAGAGAGAAAAGGATAGTGGACATTTATTCTCGAAAATTTCTACCACTATAAAATATCTTCATCATCCTCAATTTTCTGAACTGAAAAAATGTAGAATATTTTTTGGTATTAATTAGCTTAAGAGAACATTTTATTTTTCTCTATCATATATCCTTCAGCTTTTACAAATGCAACTAATAATTTAATGAGTGCTAACTGCTAACAATATTCAGATTGTTTTAAGACTCATATTTACTTTAATATTTGCTTTCACCATGTAGAAACATAAAGAAACTGTTAACTTCTGCCAACTAGCTGGACATACCCATATATTTGTAAAAATAAATACAAGTTATTACTTAATAAGTAAGCTTAAGGGACATTGCCAATATGTTGTATTTCTGTATTTTAGATCTTTCCAAAGTTTAAAATCAGACTTCAAAAACTTCACACATTTTTTTGGCCTTGATGGCATTTTCCAGTTAAAACTTTATATATGGCTAGACAACAAAAAAATGTACTTACTAAATATAAATTTCATTTTCAATTTAACAGTTTTCCTGAAATGTACATAATAAAAGTAAAACAGCTCCAAATAAAAATAAAACAATTTAACATACATGATCATTCCTCTATTAAAATAACTTTCTATATATACACCAGAAATCTTTCCAATTTGAGGTAACAGAACCTCCATGAAAGTATGATTTCAGTACACCAAGGCAATGGCACTGTTTTCTGTGAGACACTAATGAGGTGACTTATTTTGATGATTTTTACTATGGGAATAAGCCTACTACTATAAGCCCAAATCATCTAAACCTATCCAATAACGACTACAACTGTTCGAAATACATAAGGAACCCCAGTGCCAGCTCCAATGCAGAAAAGAACTACTGCCTGCATCAAAAGGAACTACAGGATTATTCTGTTTATTGGAAAATAACCACAAGGCCAATGGTCCAGGGACTGATCTGATCTGCCTCTCTCCAGGAAGTGAGAGCCAAAACTAATTTATTACTGTGAGTGATATGAAAAATAAATTATTATTGTTCATCATAATTTATTAACTATCCAAAATAGGTTATATATATATATCTTTTTAAAAAGTCACAAACTTTTAACATTAATATGAGAAAATGGCCTGGGACTTGAAAATGACCTAAAGAACCCTGGTCCAGGATCACTCTCTGAGAATTTCTGATCTAAGCAACAGGTTTTAAAAAAAAAAAAAACACAAAATCCTCAAATAGTTACTAATAGCATGCATTTGTTATGTGACTAGTTTGAGATGTCAAATGAGACTCATTTGTTGAAGTCATATCTCAAGATGCTACTAATATCAAAAGAAAAAAAGGAAATTAAAGTTCACATTGATTTCTTATAATAGTTAATAATTAAAATAAGTATGTTCAAAGACTACACCATATACATCAAAGATAATATTTTGTGTAATAGTGAGACTTACTTGCGGCTGTGATGGAGCTTCTGAAGGCAAGCTATGGGATGACCTGCTCCGAGGTGGTGGCTGTGGTGGGGTTTCCAAATTTGGCTGTGGGCCAGACTGAGGCATAGGTGCTGCCACAGGGACAAGAGGCTCCTGCAACCTTTGAGCAGGTGGGGGCAGAGAAGACTGCGGAGGAAAAGCAGCCTGAGGCTTCAGTGGTTCAGGAAGGAAAGCTGAGCCTACAAAAACAAGGATGTCAGATGTTAAGTGTATTCTAGAAATCCATGTGTTTCCCTTCTTTAGTGAAATGTTAGGAAAACATTCTAGTTGGTTTTTTCCCCCCAAAAGTAGACTAATTTCTTATGGAATAAAGAAGGAAGGATGGCCCTATTTGAATATGTGGTGGAAAGTGGGAGATGACAGAAGGGAAAAGAAGAAATGAAGGAAAAATACAGAACAAAACTGGAGCGGTATTTCTAATACAGTGCCTACCTTTGGCTGCTTCTGAGGGCTTGCTTTGGCTTTCAGGAGTCAGTCTGCCAGCAGCTGCTCGCGCATGGCTCTGGGGGGCACTGATAACTCCAGCACGGGGAGGAATTGTCTAGAGACAGGAAACATGACACTCGAGACATTTCCTTATTTTCAACAGCTAAGATTCTGTGGGGATATTTGTTTTTGCATCTCATTTACTCTTCTCTGTATTATTCCCCATCTTGTCATTTTAATTGCTCTCTATTTATAGCCATATAGTGGTAAATTTTAAAATCTTTCCTGACTGTTCACAGTGTGCCAGGCACTATGTCAATTAAGTACTGTGTGGGCATTTTCATTTCATCTTCAAAATATCCCTCAGAGGTAGGTATTATTTTATCATCCCTACTTCAAATTAAGATGAAGAAATATATACAACTTGTCCAAGGCCTAAGTTAGAAAATAGAGCCAAGATCCAAACTCATGTCTGACTAACTGCAGGGCTAGGGTTCTTAACCATGTACCATGTTGTCTTCACGGAAGAGACTGGGACGATTTTAAAGCACAGGAGGAGATGGAGAGATATATACCTGAGCAACTTCAGAAAATTTACACCCTGAGGTAGATAGATTAATTAATTAATTAGAGATGGGGGTGTCACTATGTTGCCGGGGCTGTACTTGAACTTCTGGGCTCAAGCAATGCCCTCACCTCAGCCTGCCAAGTTGCCGGGACTACCGGCATGTGCCACTGTACCCAGCTAGATTTTTTTTTTTAAACACAGAAGTAAAACTTTTGAACAGCTAACTCAGTATTCCAAATTAAATACATTGAAAGGCACATTGGTGAAAAATATTTTTTCTATTTTCATATGTTTGCTGAAGGCTCTAAGCCCCTAATATTTATTTTAAGCAGAAGTTAATATACACTTTTAACCTTACAAAAATCTTGACTTCCTTTCCTATTCTTACAGTACTAAACAGAATAAAGTTCTTGTGGGAAGTGTGATAGTGGAGTCAGCAAATGGCAATTTTGCCTTTTTTGAAAACAGGACAATGGGTAATAGATGTCTTTAAGTATATTCTACAGCCATTTTAATTTGGAAAGTAATATTACATACAGAAAAGTACGTTCAGATTGTTAAGCAGACAGCTACAACAGAAAAGACAAACAATTTCTATCTTTATCAGAAGTAGTTTCTTAAATTGTCACAGCCTTAGGTAGAGTAATAGCTCCCAGTTCCTCACTCTTCAGATATGGGTCTGTCAGCACTTCAGGCTCTACTGGACTAGCCTAAGTCACTGATTACTGGTTTCCATTTCCTCTCTCTCTCTCTCTCTCTTTTTTTTTTGGTTACCTGTTATAGCCCAGAGAAAATTTTCATTTGGATAAATAATGAAAAAATCATGTGTATAAGAGAACATATGATAAACATACAGAAAACCACAGATTCATAAGGTAGGGAAAAACCCTGCACCACCACCTGCTCACCTATTTTTAATACTGTTAGAACCAGTTTTAGTATACTGACTCTCTATCATAATATTTTTTTCTGAAATCTCGTTGAAATCCTTCTTATTGAGGGATGACTTTATATCCTCATCAATTATTCAAATAGTATGATAAAAAGCTGCTCAAATACATCACTTCCTCATATGAGAGACTCTAAAACATTTATTTCATGACTATAATTATTTTAAGTAAATCACTTTTATTCAAATAAGGAAATCTATTTAGTTATTTTCAAAGAGTATGTTAAAATAATGTTAGAGTTGGAAGGCACCTTAGAGACCATCAGGTGCAATTCCCTCATTTCAGAGTTGAGGAAATTGAGGTCTTGAAGGGTCACTTGATCTCTCCAAGGTAACAAAAGTAACTAGCAGCAAATTGGGATCTAGAACCGATATCCCGTGGCTCCCAGGCTAGGTTTTACTTACTGGTCTGGCTGCAGTGTATCCAGCAGGTCCTGGGCCTGCAAGTCCTGCTTGAGGTGAAGGTTGATTGCGTCCTACAACAAAGACAGTGCATCATATATTTAAGTTAAAAATAAAAAGTGAAAAGAATCAAGAAACCATGTATTTATGTTCCAAGTGTTTCATGGTCCAGTTTTAAGAGTAAAGTAGCTACATTTAAGTCTTTTTACCTATATTATCTTTCCGTGTTGTTCCAGGGCTTTTGGGTGCTTTGAAGCAGGAAGGAAAAAAAATGAGTCATAAGTAAACAATGAAGCAGTATCGCATAACATCGGTTGGCTGTTCTGCTTCATTACCAGCAGAAATGGGGGCATGAAATGGTAACAAAACAAAGTGCTTTGCTTTGGATCATGATGAAGGGTGTTATCAAGTACTGAATGAAATACTCCAAAAGAGAGAAAAATTAGAATACTCAGCTCTTTATAAGAGATAAGTGTCTGATACCTCACTTATGCGGCTACTTTTAAGGTGACATTCCCCATAGAGCTCTCTCTCTCATGAACCTTGAAAACATATAGTCAGCCATATGAATGGTCACAAGATGCAGCACTGCTGCTCCTCAGAGCCTGGCCAACAAATGGCTCCTGAGTGACAGGATTTATCATTTATCAAGTTACATAAGAGGCTCCTAACAGCGCTGTTTTAGGACTTCACGCTGTGGATATCATTGTGGATAAATGATGAGATCCTTTGGATTCCAATAACAAAATCCTATGATTAAGATAGAAGACAGGCATATCTTATTACCAAAGACCTGCCTTATGGAAGACTTAAAATACCATTCAAACTAATTAGAGAGACAGCTGAAGGATGAAATGAAATAAATCACTCTTGGGGCCAAAAGGAGTAGGAGGGACTATCAAGGCATCATCTTAGATCTATTCTTTTTGGAAAGAAATTCAAGTATAATTGTTACATGAAATACATTGTCCCTTTAATAACTATAACCTTAACAAATGGCCTGTAGTCTTAATGTTCCTTTAAGCAAACCTAGCTCAGTTCCCATTTACATAAAAACAGCTATGTTATTTGAAATCATCCACAAAATTCTGTATTCTTGGATTTGAATTAATAGAGTTTAATTATAATTATTGATTTTGGAAACTTCAGATTAGTAAAGCAGATTTCTAAATATCCGACTTATTCTGAAAAGAATTTTGAAGACATTCTTCTTAAATGGTTATTTCACAACCTAAGCATGTATCAAATACATACGAAACACTACAAACAATGTAAGAATCTCAGAGAAATGAAAAGGATATCCATTAGAAACTATACACAACAAAGAATGAAAAGAGAAAAATACAAGGTATACGTTAAGGAGGCAGAGAGGAGAAGTTTACAGTTCGACTAAAAACAGACTTAGTATGCCTTTAAACACAGGGGAGGGCTGACATTGAGAAATAAAATGAGGGAACCATTTCTAAAATGTAAAAGTCTTGTTACCTTCCATCTCTCTCCTAGCCACCCCAGGACTGGGAGGGGCTCCAACACCTTTTTAGAGAAAGAACAGAAGCTATATATTGTGCAGGGCCCACAGCACAGAACGAAAGGCAGGCACACAAGATAATTTCTGCATTAAGCTTACTTTTGCAAAGGTTCTTTTATTTCTAAATTTCCAAATTTCTTATTTCTAAGATATCAGTACAAAACGAAGTGACTTTAGGTGCCTAGTCCAAACCTGAGTCCCTCCTTTCCTTAAACAGAAGAGTAAAAACAGGATGACAGTTTCCTTTTTATATAAAGGATATAAATTACTAGCAGTAGGGTATTTTTAAATATGTTTAATGAAGGCCTTTGCTTTATAATCATCTCATTCCTTATATCTAGAGCAAATAAAAACTCCAATATTTGTCAGAAGGAAAAACTTATAAATGAAGTTTCAATTTCAGTTTCAATTTCATTTTAAATTTTTATAAGACTACATTGGTATCCTAGAAATTAAGTTTTTGATGTGTTACTTTGAAAAAAAACTCTAAAAGTACTATAATGACTTTCCCCAAGATTACTGGCCTTAAAAGAATTACTAGTTAAGGGATAAAATAAAATAGCTACAAAAGAATTATGAAGAGAAATAATTTTTTAAATTAAAACAGATTTCTAATTAAGTTACTGGGTCATTAATAAGACAGAACTTTTCACAAATTCATTTTAAAATTTATTTATTTGTTTATTCTTTTGAGACAGAGTCTCACTCTGTTGCCCGGGCTAGAGTGCCGTGGCGTCAGCCTAGCTCACAGCAACCTCAAACTCCTGGGCTCAGGCGATCCTTCTGCCTCAGCCTCCCAAGTAGCTGGGACTACAGGCACGCGCCACAATGCCTGGTTAATTTTTTCTATGTATTTTTAGTTGGCCAATTAATTTCTTTCTGTTTTTAGTAGAGATAGGGTCTCACTCTTGCTCAGGCTGGTTTCGAACTCCTGACCTTGAGCAATCCACCCACCTCAGCCTTAAAATTTATTTTACATGTTGTTTTCCTAATTAAACTATCATGAAAATAAAAGCAGGAGTTTGAAATGGGAAACATTAATGTTTTCTGTAAGTCAATGAAAAAATTATCACCTAGCAGTATTTTGCATAAGCTGTAATGCTGAAATAACTTAGTTATCCTTATTGTACGAAGTCATTAAAATCCACACACAAGCAAAGTCAGTCTGTAATAAGACCTGAATTGGTCAGCAATGTCAGTTAGAATAGAAAGAGACCAACTACACATGTACAGTGGGCCTTAGTAATATTAAAACTGCATTTGCAAAAGCTCTTCTGAGGATCTGTGAAAATCCACCTTATCCTTTCTTGAGAATTAGATCAAACAAATTTGTCAGATGTGTAACTCCAATTGACCTCTGCGACTTTTCACGTAAGCCAAACAAACTACACTTCAAACAAAAAGTGATCTGTTGTGAATAAAAGTTTCCTTATTGAAAAAAAGAAAATCAAACAGTTTTTACATAAACAGATGAAGCGTGAGTTTTATGACAAGTTATAATAAATGCAAAAGGAAAGATACATTTCAGATAATTATTATAACTCTAAATTGCATTCCTAGGAAACTGCTAATCCACAAGCTTTTCCACTAGAAAAGGAAGGTACTAGAACATCACTAATCTTGGGAAATGTTCTGAAGTCACCTGAATCCCTTTTGAAATTACATGACTTTTGAGGATTAAATATTTGTAACCAAATTGACTATGTTTATCAAAAAATTCTATCAGATCTGATGAGTAGTTCAGCTTTATTTACCTGGGAAATGGAAGCCCTCATTAGTTCTGTTTACAAATAAAACTAAGCTGAAATCTTTTACTTAACAGGAATAGAACAGAACTTTAGAGCTATTTTTAACTTGGAGTGTATCTGCCATTCATTCTGATTTTTATCAAGCAAACCTAAAATGTCTTTCAGTTGTAGGGATCAAACTCCAAAACATTAATGAACCAAGATTCATACATGATAACAAATGTAAACGGTTACCTCCAAATTCTTTTCTAGCAGGTGCCGGACTCCTAGCCCCTTATAGTTCATAAGAAAATATGCAGCAGAAAGGAAATGACAGTAAATAAAGAATTGAAATTCCAGTCAAGGTTTTGTTAACACTATAGTATTCATTATGTCAAGTATTATGTAGGAATTACATATTAGTACCTGGGAACTATTAAAAAGATATTATTCAATACATATAATACTTGAAGCAACAACACTGTATTTAATTAAAAAGAACAAACATAAAACTCTACATTATAAATTTTATAGAAATTACTAAATTTTAATGATTTCATGCTTATAAATTCAGAAATGAAGATTTTCGGAAAAAAAATTAACTCTAGTTTTACCTAAGAACTGTTTATATGCCTAGCTACATGAAATTAGCAAAAAAAAAAAAAAAACCAAACATCTCTGGTACCCTGGCTGAGAAGGCAACTATGAAAACATATTAGAGAAATCTACCTGACAAACAGTCTACCTGGTCTGTCAAGCCTACCATGGTCTTGAGAAAAAACCTGAGCAGTACCAATAATGAGAGAAAAACAATAAAATCTAGAAGCTAGAGACTGGAAAACATGCAAAACATTTTAAAGTAGAGTGGAGGAGAATTTTAAATCTAGCAAAAATGAAAATAAAATAGTCTGTCACCTGAAGGTGGAGGAGGCCTCTGCGGTGGAGCAGGACGTGTGGGAGGAGCAACCGGACGGGGAGGTGGCGGTCGCTTGGGTTCCAGGGGCTGAGCAGCATCTTTCTGCTGCAGCGGGGCTGCTGGCTGAGTGTCAACAGGAGAACCTATAACAGCACATTAGGTAAGATCAGGTTCCAAGTGGCTGCCAGCACAAAGGAATGGTACTTCACATGTACACACACACACGCATATATATGCACATATATACATGTGTTCTATTATACTAATTTTTAAAATTTGTACAGTAGTGTAAAGAAAGGGCACATATTTTCAGTATGAATGACAAAAACAGTCTACCATTAAACTATCCACTGGTACTATGGCAGCAAAAATGCTACCACCATGCTGACGTCTCACTTAGGCCCCAGGTGCTGAAAGCTGATTTACTACGTGGCCCTATCAAGAAGGCACAAAGTATTAAGTCATTTGTAGTCTGCTGGCCAGCAGACAGAAGAAAAAGAAAAGCCCAAATAACTATGGGGTCCTTTTTTTCTTTCTTGGGGGGGAACAGAGTCTCATTCTGTCACTTAGGCTGGAGCACAGTGGCATCATCATAGCTCACTGTAACCTCAAATTCCTGGACTCAAGCGATCTTCCTGCTTCAGCCACCTGAGTAGCTGGGACTATATGCAAGTGACACTGCACCCGGCTAATTTTTCTATTTTTAGTAGAGACGGGGTCTTGTTCTTGTTCCTGGTCTCAAACTCCTGAGCTCAAGCAATCCTCCCACCTCGGCCTCCCAGAGTGCTAGGATTACAAGCGTGAGCCACCGCACCCGGCCAAGTTATGGGTTCCTACCATAACAATGGAAAATTATTAACAATAAGTCTTGGACAAACCTAATCACACAGAAAAAGGATTAAGAACAATTTTCATCTACTAACAGGAGGAGTTTCTATATTGAGAGCTTATCATCTATGAATTTTCTTCCTTTGTATGCATATTAAAACAGGGTACACTTTAGCACATGGGTACAAAAATTAAACAACAATGGCTCTCCAAAATCAAACACATTGGCTAGAGCTGTGGTCCCCAATCCCTGGGCTGCAGCCCAGTACTGGTCTGTGGCCTGTTAGGAACTGGGCTATGCAACACTGCCTGAACTCCACCCACCTACCCCCACTCCCCACCCCATGGGAAAACTGTCTTCCACGAAACTGGTCCCGGGTGCCAAAAACGTTGGGCTAGAGGTAGTCTTACACAACTTTAAAAAAAAAAAATACACACTCTGTGCACTTGGAGGCCCAGGAGTTCTTGATGGTGCTCGGCTTGGTCTGACAGGAAAGGAAGGTACAGGAACCTCTGACATTGTAGGTGACTGGCAGGGACTGGTCCGGGGTGAAGAGCTCGGGGAAGTGCCGAGGCCAGAACTTGAAGATGGCTGGAGATGCTGAGGAAGAAGTTCCTCCACTTCTGCACTATAGTCATCAACATCACCTAAGGAAAAGCAAGGTTATCAAAGATACCACCATTTTAATTTGCTTAGAGATTCTTTTTCACCTTAGGTTTTAAAAGGTTAAAATACACAAAATAAACATGTCAATGTTATGGCATTGCAAATGCATGTTAAATGGATTAAGCATGTTAGGCATATATAATATAAAGATATTTATTATTTCAGACCAACAGGATGCCAGGACACTAACCACGTGGAGCTGAGGTGGCTCAGTGGACTTTTCATATTCCTCTGAGCAGCTATTGTAGAGTTGGCTCAAAAGTTTTCTGCTGTCCCTCCAAAGCTGTCCACTGCACTCTGTGGAACTGCCCTGCTCCCCTGCCCAACCCAGGTCCAGTATTAGAGTCAACAAGCTCTCAGGCAGTCACAAGCCTTCCCCAGAAGACCCCTCCGTGGCACAACCCCTACCCCACAAAGACCCTCTTTTGCTTTAACTGAACACCAGTTCTCCCAAGGTCTCCTTATCTCCACTTCCCTCAGGATTAGAAAGTGGGTCGGGATATTCCTTGCAACCTAATTCCAATTTCAGGACATTAATCTTTCAACCCTGAACAAAAAGTCCTATTGCTTTGAGGCTACACCATCAGGAATTTATATAACAGCCTCCACCCCCAGTTGCTACAGTAATCTCCAGCCTCCATTCTTCTGTCTCTTAAACCTGTTCATTGAGGACTAAGCAGAGAGCAGGATGGTGAGTGGGGCCCTATCATCTTTCTGCGTGACATCAAAGTCCGTGTGGACAACCCATCCAACAACCTAAATGCCTTGGTCTCATTCTTACTGACCCTTACCTCCACTCCTGACGCACACACCCCTCTGAACTATACCACCTCTGAAATAAACTCAACCCTACATCCTCCTGACCACCACCTCCCAGCCTTTCACTTCTCTCCCTCAATCTTCCTGTGACATCATCAGGACCCAGGGCCTGAACCCTCTAATTCTCACCCTCATCTGATTCTGCTTTCTTCTGTGTTTAGCTTCAGATTCTACAGTTCTTCACTTTCACATTCCCCTAACCCACTCTTCTTCCGTCCTACCAGCTTGACCAAACCCCACCCCTGCCTGATTCCACAGTCTACTCTTTCCACAGCGGCACTTAGGCTGCTGAGTGCTACTGCTAAAGAAGTCCATCTAGGTCGGGCACGGTGGCTCACGCCTGTAATCCTAGCACTCTGGGAGGCCGAGGCGGGTGGATTGCTCAAGGTCAGGAGTTCGAAACTAGCCTGACCAAGAGTGAGATCTCGTCTCTACTATAAATAGAAAGAAATTAATTGGCCAACTAAAATATATAGAAAAAATTAGCCGGGCATGGTGGAGCATGCCTGTAGTCCCAGCTACTCAGGAGGTTGAGGAAGGAGGATCGCTTGAGCCCAGGAGTTTGAGGTTGCTGTGAGCTAGGCTGACGCCATGGCACTCACTCTAGCCCAGGCAACAGAGCGAGACTCTGTCTCAAAAAAAAAAAAAAAAAAAAGAATTTCCTTCTAGATTCTGGAAATAGGTTATTCATCAGTTTTAGTTTTAGTTGTGTTATGATCTTTTGTCTTTTTCAATGTTTTCTTCAATATTTTCCTGTGAATTTGGGAGAGGCTGCTAGCAGATACTATTTTGAACTGAAATTCACCTATATATTCCTCTACTACTTTTATGGTTATATATTTTTTCTTTTAAATCTCAATTCATCCATTTGTATACCAAACCATAGTCACAGCCTGATATATACTTTTGTGTATGGTGTGTAGTAAGGCTTTAACTTATTTTCAAATGATTTTGAAACAATTTATGGAACTATTAATATAATATACCCCTTTTTCATTGGCTTGAACCACCACCATTATCATAATATAAATATGTTAGCCATTTAAGTTTGTTTCTTGGCATCCTATTCATTTTTTTATTCATCTATTTGTATTCTGTTTGAATTATTGTGTCTTTATAATTCATTTTGGTCTATATAGGGCAATTTCCCTGTTTGGTTTTTGCAAATTTCTTGGCATTTTTAATGTATTTATACTTTCAGTTAAACTCTAGAATAGTTTTGTCAGGATTTTGGAAAAATTCCCATTGGAACATTTATTGCAATTAATTTAAATGTATACACTAGTATCTAATGTATATTTTTATAATGTGAATTTTTCACTCACCAGACCTGATTTTTCTCATTATTTTTATAAACTTTCTTATGACAATCTATAAAGTCTTATAGTTTTGGAAAAATATATATGCTATGTCCATGTCTTATTATTTTAAAATAATTTAAAAATTACTGTTATCAATAGGATAGTTTCTCTTAATCTTTTTCCATTAATTCATATATTTGGTAATATATTGATTGCAAAGGCATTTATTTGATCACCTACTATGTGCCAGGCATTTGCTAGGTGCTGGGGAAAATCCTGTGAACAGGACAGATGTGATTTCTTGCCTAGTGAAGTTTATATCTAATGGAAGAGACAGAAAAAAAACAGTTACAATTGTTGTGACTAATGGCTGATGTGTAGTGAAATTATTCTTATTGTATGTTTATTTTATAATGTTAGCAAACTGTCTTATTTGTTTAGTTGACTCTCTTGGGATCCTAGTTGACAAAGAAACACTCTCCTGGCATATACTACTTTTGCAGTGTAATAGCTATTTAAATAAAAAGTCTGCTTAAAAAAATAAAAATACATTTTAATGGCAGTTAGAGGTAACATGCCACCAACTTTAATAAAGATTAATTAATGCCCAGTTTGTGTCAGTGTTTTTCACTGGATTTCACCATATTTCTTATCTTAACAAAGTATATCAGAAAGTAGAATAAAGGGGAAAGCCAGTCTGCGATTCATTTTGGTAATCAGATACATTTTCTCCAGTAGCCACTTTTCTATCCCATTGGGTTCTCCCAAGTTTGTGGATATAAATTCTCTTATCCCTGTCTCCTTAGAAAATCATGAATCACCACAGAATGATTGAGATTTAGCAGGCAGAGGCCCAGCTCTGTGAGTTAGAACTGCTGGCCAGTATGTTCCCTGGTGGGAACGAGTTCACTGTGAATGACAAGGTGGCTGTAGAAGACCTGGAAGACTATATTGAAAAGAGGAGCTGAGACCTCGAAAGTCTTATTTTATTGCAAATATAAACCTCGAGATGTCAGATGGATCTATGGTACTCTCTTTTCAGTTTTGACAATAAATAAAGCTATGATATGTGGAAGAAAAAAATCTTGAGTACTGTGCTATATTTTCAGGTAACATTTTATCTGGAGGTGCATTCCCTTTCAAACAATCTAAATTTTTATCCGAAATTACTGTCAGGTATGTTACAGAAATTCTCTGCCCAATCCTACATCTATTTAAAAGGTAATATTTTCTCATCAAGTCAGAAGACTTAACAACAATTCCAGCAGACCCCACTGAAGACAGATTTGAGTGCGTACTTGCAGAGCAATTGTTGAGGGGAAGTCTGTATACTAAATGCTACAGAATGAGTTAGACTAGAGAACATGCCTCTGAATATGTCGTCTCTAAAGAAGGCACAGCAAAACCCACAATTCCATTCTCACCAGACTGTGGATCTATAGCCACCTTATCTTCAACAGGCATACAAGAAAGGATATTGTAGAGCTAGCAAAGGAGCTTTCCCTGTCTGGGTTTCACCTGCCTGGGAAACCTGGTGTCACTCATGTGAAAAGCCCACAGAGCACATGTGAATAATTCTGGGTAAGGTTTGCTTTTTTTATTTTCCTTCCCTTTTCTATACTATACTGGCCTGTTTGTTACTAACTGAGATAGTAATAGATGGGGAAGCAAGTGATTACACACTCAGGCCTATGAGCCAAAGGTGATTTTTCCATCACAAAGGCAACAATGGAGTGGGAGTCAGTGCCTTCTGGTTCTGAGAATGTTATTGTGGAGCTTATGCCAGTGGCTTAGCTATTTCCAGACCTAGGGTCTTTGTAAATCAGAAGCTTGGAAAATATTTGATAAATGTTACTTTGATTTATAAAACTACTAAAGTAGATGATTTCTGAGATGTAGTTGGACTCCAAAACATGACTCCTCGTCTTAGCTTATGTTTTAAGTTATGTGCTCCATAAAAGGATACCTTTCCAGAAGTCTCATAGTGACTTAAAATCCTGTGCAGAGGGACAGCCCGACAATCACAAATCTGGAGAGTCTTACCTCTCTTGAAACTGACAGGTTGTTTAAGAAGTCCAGCATTTCTACTCCTCCAAACTTCTGATAAGGAAAAGTGAGGACAAGAATAGATGAGTCTGGAATAAGATTATGAACTGGATAATATTGGGTATTTGTATGAAATAAAAATAGATTTCTATTAGCATTGGTGGATTAAATACTCAACTATTTTTGACCTGTTCCATTTCCAACCTGGGCCAATTCACCCCTCTTTAGGCAACCTGGTGGTCCCCTAGTCCTGGGAGGTTACCATATTGACGCCAAACTTAGTGTGGACACCTGATTGGCATAGCGCACTACAGCCCAGAACTCCTGGACTTGATCCTCTTGCCTCAGCCTCCCAAGTAGCTGGGACTACAGGCGTGCGCCACCACATCCAGCTCAACTACTTCTAATATTTCTTAACATACCTTACTTTTAAAATGCCTATTTTGAATATTTATTTTCCAACTCAGAAGAATAATTTGGAAGAAAATTTTAATTTGTTATCAAGAAAACATTCCTTTTGGTGCCACTCACATTGAGATGGAAGAGCAAAAAAAATTTTCATTTTTTGAGGAAAAAATATTTGATGTGAATGAACTCAGAGGAAGTCATGTGAATTTCAACAAGCTGTATCATTTTTTAAAATACCATAGGATGTGGTGATGTTTTTCAAATGTCCTTTGGTGTGCAGGATCAATAGATAAATGAAACACAATGTGGAAATATATTTTTAAGTACTGGATGATTTATGGACTCATTTTCCCCCTCTGAAACTTGTCTGGATGAGTAAGATTATTTTAACATCAGACTTCTATAAGAGATGTCCAATGTTGTCTTAAGGAGGGAAAGGCTATAATTCTTATGTATAACTGTTAATTTGTAAAAATCAGAGACTATAGCAATCATGAATGAGGAAGGCAGAGTTTCAGATCTTGACCTTAAAAGGAATGAAATTTCTTTACATAAAATATTTACATTTTGACAAAAATTAAACATAATTTTTAACATTCTTGTGTCCAGAAATCTTCTCCGACTTTCTATCACCTACTGTATTGACATAAACAATTGTTTTGTAATTTCTAAAACCTTGTATAAATCAATTAAAATGAATTTGTGAATATCCACTTTGGTTGCCACTGTTTAGAGTATCATGATTTAAGATAGTCTCACCTTCAAAGGATTTACAGTCTTGCTGAAAAATACAAGCATGAGGCACTGTTAAATAAATGAGACTATTTTCTTTTTCTTCCTTTTTTTTTTTTTTTTTTGAGACAGAGTCTTGCTCTGTTGCCCAGGCTAGAGTGCTGTGACATCAGCCTAGCTCACAGCAACCTCAAACTCCTGGGCTCAAGCGATCCTTAGGCTTCAGCCTCCAAAGTAACTGGGACTACAGGCATGTGCCACCATGCCTGGCTAATTTTTTCTAGATACATTTTTAGTTGGCCAATTCATTTCTTTCTATTTTTAGTAGAGATGGGGTCTCGCTCTTGCTCAGGCTGGTTTTGAACTCCTGACCTTGAGCAATTCTCCAGCCTCAGCCTCCCAGAGTGCCTTTCCTTGCCACTTCTTTCCACAAGGAGTATCGACAATTATCAGATTGGTATGTATCTTTGTGGAATATTTCCTTTGTATTTACATAATATATGTGTACTCATATAAAATATATAGAATATTGCCTTATGGATTTTTAAAACACAAATGGTTATCAGACTGTACATATTACCATGTATTTGCTTTTTATTTCAGAATATGTCTTAGAATTCTTCCTATGTGCAGATAAACCTCATTCTTCTTAACTTCTGCCTAATAGCCTATAGATTACATATAAATTATTAAGCCACTCTTCAATGAATAGACATTAGGCTGTTTACAATTATCTTATTATAATTTTTTAGTAAACATTCTGCAATATATTTGTCTGTGTGCATTTTTCAATCAGGGTCCAGTCAGGAAAACAGAAATCACATTAGTTATTGAAAGAGAAGGTTGGGTGCAGTGGCTCATGCCTATAATCCCAGAACTTTGGGAAGCAGAGGCAGAAGGATTGCTTGATGCCAGGAGTTCACGACCAGACTAAGCAACATACTGAGACCCTCGTCTCTGCAAAATAATAACAAAATTAGCTGGGCCTGGTGGCACCTGCTTATAGTCCTCGCTACTTGGGAGGCTAAGATAGGAGGATCACTTGAGTCCAGGAGTTTGAGCCTGCAGACCCTGTCCAAAAAAAAAAAAAGAGAGAGAGAGAGAGAATTTAATATGGGAATTGGTCAATTTTTCAAAAGGAATTATAAAATGTAACATAGAGGTAATCATTGCAGGTAGCAGCTACTACAGCCAGGAAAGGAAGGAAGGAAAGAAGAGGTTGGAGTAATCAGAACCTAGAAGCTTGGAGGAAGGCCCTGAAAAGCTCACTTCAGGCCTCTGAGAGAGGGTGATGTTTGGCTTTTGCTGGTCCTCTGGAACTCAAAGAAGGGAACCCATGGTGTTGGGGCTAAAAACTTAAGAAGGGAAGCCCACTTGCTATTATAAGAGCTCAGGGGACTGGGCCTATGGAGCTAAGACTCAGATATGTGAGGAGAGCACTGCCTGGCTGCTGCTGGTACCTCTGAGGAGTGCAATAAGGCTGATTCTGTGATTGTTGGAAAAAAGATGGAGATTAAAACCAACCTTCTAGCTAAAGGAGCTGCTCCTTCCAGGGTAAAGGGCTGCTGCTGAGATGATGCTAACGGAATGGAGCAAGTCCGTTCTTTCTCCTGCCTTCATTTCCATCTAGTTCTCTCTGTTGATGGAACCTAACAGGAAGCTAGCTGAATGAAGGAGACAGTTTGCCAGGCCCCAGGATCATGGAGTTGTGTGAACAATAGAAACAGTAACCAGCACACATGTGCTTATGTTTTAGTGTCATTCTTAGAAGCAAAACCAGTAAGATCTGTACATTTCAAATTTTAATACAGACTGCCACATTATTCTTTCCTAAAAACTGCACATAACACTTTTGACATGAAAAAAATGGGGGATTTAGAGAGAATACTGCCTAGAGCAGTACACAAATTTTAACAAGATCTGAGAATACTGACAAATGCAGAATCTGATTCACTGGTTCCAAAGTGAGCCTGACAGTCTGCCCTTCTAACAAATGCCCAGGTGATGCGGATGATTGCATCAAGTTCAGGTCTAACATTTTCCTACCTTCCCACACCCACTACCACAACATTCTATTGCTACCCTTTGTGAAATTGCCTCTCTTACGGCTCATTCCAATTTCCTACCCGCTAAGCAAGGAACAAATCTAGCTTCTGAAAACGCTAAATACAAGATTTGGCGCCACGGGTCCAATGCTTGGCTTCCTATTGGCCAGGAATGACGTCACTCAGGCAGACGAGGCTCTAATTGTGACGTCTCCGGCGGCAAATGGTTAAGAGCACTGAGGGAGGCGGGAGCGGAAGTGGGGCAGCACGAGGGTGGGGGTGGGTGGCGGAAAGGGAGGGCCGGGGGAAGTAATTACAGGGAGCCCTCTTCCGGCGCGAGCGGTCGGAAGTTGTAGGCCGGCTGTGCCAACCCCGGGTCTTCGAGCTGAGAGTTTGGCTGCGACCGCGACCATGGGCGGGAAGAACAAGCAGCGGACCAAGGGGAACCTGAGGGTGAGTCGGGGGCTGGCTCGGCCGACCAGGGAGCCTCGCCTGGCAGCAGCTGCCTCCGCCCTGCGCGTGGCTGGAGGGTGTGTGGAGCGCGGCTGTGGGGAGGCGTGTGTTTGCGTGTCAAGTGTGTCCTCTCTGTTGTGTGTGCGTCCCTGATGGCGGATTGGGTGACTTCTGAGCATATTAGGGGATTGTGAGGGAAAAGATGCTCCATGCCAGAGCTATCCCCAGCAGAGCACACACCCATGATATTCATTAAGAAATGATTTAGTGACAGCTTAAACGGGAAGGTTACCTGGCCAAGGTAGCGGGGTTTGTGGGGGGAGGGTGGCGCAGGGAGCAAGGGGAGTTCAGTGGGAGGAAGTTAAAGTGAGCCCAGTGTGCAGGTTGCTTCGGATCATGTCCTTCCTTTGCTCAAAAACCTACACTGGCTACTCAGATCCCTCCGGATAAAGGCCAAAGCCCTTAGGATGGTGTACTTGGTTATGGGCTGCCTGGCGCTCATTTGCATCTCTGGTTCCATCTTCAACTCCCTCTTGGTTCCCTCCATCCAACCACACTCACCTCTTCACCGTGCCTTGACCTTGCCTGGCAGGTTCCCAACGCTTTTGAATTAGAGGGCTCCAAATTTTGCTCTATTTTTGCCCATGCTAACCTATTTTAAACTGTAGCCTCCTCCTACTCACTGTTCTTTTCTGCCTTATTTCCCTCCATTGCATTTATGATTTCTGACATACTATGTAGTTTACTGTCTTGCTTCACTGGAATGCAAGTTTTTTTTTTTTTGAGACAGAGTCTCGCTCTGTTGCCCAGGCTAGAGTGAGTGCCGTGGCGTCAGCCTAGCTCACAGCAACCTCAAACTCCTGGGCTCAAGCAATCCTCCTGCCTCAGCCTCCCAAGTGGCTGGGACTACAGGCAT